>CM066332.1:137365272-137515272 GCA_033807585.1 Hydrophis major | reverse complement strand
ACAGTGCTAAGCTAAACTTTAAAAGGCACCTTGTTTTATTTTTTATTTTTTTTGCTTACCTGAAAAAGGCCAAGATTTAGTGATAAAGCACCTCAAAAGGTCCCAGAGTTAGTTTCAGCCAACAACTGGTAGAGAACAGAACTGAAAGATATCACATCAGTGTTTTTCAACCTTAGCAACTTTTAAGTTGAGTGGACTTCAACTCCCAGAATTCCCCAGCCAGCCATCTTAAAAGTTGCTAAAGTTGAAAAACATGGTCCCAGATCTTTCAGCCTTTTCTGAAACTATTATATATTTAATTTTTTTCTGTCACCTATCTCCCTTATATAAGAGACCCCAAGTGGCTAAGTTATAGTCTCTTCAGATGCATGCTTCTCAGTTCCCAGAATTCCCAGCAAAAGTCAAGGAGGTTAAGAGAATTCTGGGAGTTGAAGTCCATGCATTTGGAAGCTATGCAATCCAATCTAGAATGAAATAAAAGTAGTGTTATATGTTCCGCAGGGGAATTTTTTTTTTTTTTGCAATACATTCAGTCACCTTAGACATTAAGGGTAAACCAGTTTTTGAACATTCTCCGTTGGTTGGTTTTCTCATGTCAAGTGAGACATAATCTCTAGTGGTGTTATGTATGAGGGCAGTGGAACACCTAATAGGAAGAAATTGCTCTGCCAGCAGCTCTTGTGAACACCCTTGTTCTGCTGTTGGAACCTTCCGGATATGTTTGGAGTACAACAGTGTAAATTCACAGCCAATCTGAATTCTCAAAGCTACGGTCCCAATTCAACTGCAAGAAGATTCAACGCAAAGGAGGAAGGCTAAGAGGATCAGGCTGGAGAAGAGAAAACCAGCTGTAGTGCATGACACGATAGCTGGTTGCAGCTTTTGGATCATTAATCTTTTACCTCCCTTTTCTAGTTTTCCATAGATCTCTTGGGCTCCAGTAGATCACCCTCCACAAGTCTCCAATGGGGCACAAATTGAGCTATTCTGTCCAGAGTGATGGAAGACAGACCACTAGCTGCTAAAAGAATGTTAAAAAAGGATCAACTCAAAGATATTATCTCAGATATGTTGGAGGTGTCCAATGAGGCGTGGTTTTCTTCCTTTTTTTCTTCTTTCCATCGGTGGGCTTATTTCCAAAATCGATAAAATCCCAAAGCAATGGCAAGGCAAGTGAAAACAGAAGCTGAAATTAGAAGAAAAAAATAGTGAACCTTTTTTGGGTTGAATATGAAAGATGTAGATAAGGACCCAAGGGAGGAGTATGGGAGGCAAGTCAAAGAGAGAAGAAGTGAAATTTCCAAGAGAATGAGGGATGATGGATAGGAAGGATTCTTATTAAAAAAAAAACAAGATTGACTGTACTAAAAATTAGAATAGATTAAAAAATTAGAAATAGGGGAAATATTGTTATACATATTTTTACATAATACATCTCAAGTGAACGCTAGAGGTTAAGATTTTGAAAAAGGATGCTATCAGGTACATTCAAAAATAACACTATTACTACTAGAAGGATGTAGCAAATATTGAATAATTGAAAAATGAAGGATTATGTGCTGATGCAGATACGCATAACACTAGGTCACGTAAGTTTGATTAATGTAGTCATTTTCATTTGTATTAATATTACTTTTTGAATCAAAAATGACACTCAGAAGCCATGCTGCCCATGAAATGATATTGAAGTATGTTTAAAAATAAAAATAAAAATTACCCCAAATCCCCCAAAGTTTTGTGCCAATTGCCTTCACCCTTTGATACCATCTGAAGAGCTTCACAAAAGAGGCCTTCAAACAGAGGCTGTGTGGTCACCTTAGAGATGTTGAAAGGACCCTGCATTTCAATGTACAAATTGGAAAGGACCCCATGGGTAGCGATGGGATTCAAAAACCCCAACAACCAGTTCTCTGCCCGGTTGCTGGGTAAACATGGCCATGATGGGTGTGGCCTACCGGAATCTCTGGGAGGGCCATTTTTTCGTCTTCCTCAGAGTCCGGAGGCTTCCCTCGGGCCTCTGGGAGGGTGAAAAGGGCCTCCCCTGGGATCCAGAGGCCTTCCTGAAGCTCCCGGAACTTCCAAGGGGGCTGTTTTTCATCCTCCCAGAGTCTCCAAGTGGACACTGCGGCTACTTGCATCCAAAGCGGGCTGTGTGGAGACTCCTGGGAGGAGAGGGATGGGTGGGGCCAGCTACTGGTTCGGCGAATCAGATGTAAATTTAACATCCAGTTCAGGTGAACCGGCCCAAACCGGCTGAATCCCACCTCTGCCGATGGGTCTTCCAGTCCAAACCCTTTGTACAGCGCAAGTATCCACTAAGCACCAGAAGTATCCACTAAGCCACGTCCAACAAATGTTCAACCAACTGCCCATGAAAAGGTCCGCCAAGGAGAACACTGCACAGGATCCCACAAGTGACTTTGGAGAAGCTACACAGAGCCTGTTAGCAGCACATGAGCTTTAGTCCAGGAAAACGTGTTGAGAAGACCACAAAGGTGCTTTTTCAAAAGGCAACTGGACTGTTGTTTCCCTTCAGGAAGAAGAGGACGTTTTGCTTCTCCTCTAAGAAGCTTCATCTGTTTTGACTGCTCAGAACTGAGTCCTTCCATCCTTCTACCCTTCTGTCAGAACGGATGAAGCTTCTTGGATAAGAAGCAAAACGTCTTCTTCTCCCTCAAGGGAAAAAAACAGTCCAGTTGCCTTTTGAAAAAGCATCTTTCAGACAACTATGCCTTGGATGACTGAAAGTCTCCAGGAAGGAGAAGGAAAATTAATTCTATTTGAAGTAACATGTCACCCCGAGTCCTTCTCTTCACTGGACTAGACATGCCTGGTTCCCTCAGTCGTTCATGATATCATTTAGCCTCCAGACCCTTTGCCATCTTTTATTAAATTACTAAAGCAAAAGAAAACAGAAAACAAGTGAGGAATAGTATGAAATGAGAGTAAATAACGGAACTAGCAATAGCAGTAGCACTTAAGACTTATATACTGCTTTACAGCCCTCTCAAAGAGGTTTACCCCCCAACAATCTGGGTCCTCAGTTTACCCAACTTGGAAGGATGGTGAGGGTGTATGGTCGAACTGCTAGCAGTCGGCAGAGTTAGCCTGCAATACTGCACTGTAACCTCTGCGCCACCACAGCCCTTTCCTTTCCTTCCCTTCCCTTCCCATCCTTGCTTCCCAATAGGACTTAGACTTATATACCACTTCACCACGCTTTACAGCCCCCTCTAAGCAGTTTATGGTCAGCCTCTTGCCCCCAACAATCTGGGTCCTCAGTTTACCGACCTCGGAAGGATGGAAGGCTAAGTCAACCTTGAACCCCATCAGGCTCGAACTGCTGACAGTCGGCAGATTTAGCCTGCAATACCGCCTCCTAACCACTGCGCCACCATGTCTCTTATCAATCAGCAGCTATAGAAAACGCTGTCTATTTGTTTGAGTCGCTAAGCATCCCCACATTGTCGGCTGGCTTTTAATGAGCCAGGCACCTACCTGCTAAGTACCGGATGGTTTCCAGCTTATTCGACTCCATGAGTGTTTTGAGAGCGGCAATCTCAGCATCTATTTTATTGTTGACTTCCGTCAGGGAACTGTTGGTGCTGGAATCCTAGAAGGACATACAGAGCATCATTTGGCACCCAAAAGGAGCAGGCCATTTTGTCCCTGTGGCTTAGTGTGGCATCAACATTCCTTAGTAACAGTAGCAGAGTTGGAAGGGACCTTGGAGGTCTTCTAGTCCAACGCCCTGCTCCAGCAGGAAACCCTATAGACTATTCTGGACAAATGCTTGTCCAGTCTCTTCTTAAAAATCTCCGGTGATTGAGGTAAGTTGTTTGAGTAGTCCTAGAGGTAGAGCCTCACAATCAGGAGGCTGTGAGTTTGATCCTAGGTAGAGGCAGATATTTCTTTCTCTGGGCACAATGAGAATATATCTGCTGAACAAAACTCCTCATTGGTAACAGGAAGGGCATCCGACCAGAAAACACTCCACTCTATTCAGTTGCCCAGACTCACCCTGCAAGGGATTATAGAGTTGTTAAATGATGATGGTGGAGATAAGTTGTTCCACTGATTAATTGTTCTTACTGTCAGGAATTTTCTTAGTTCTAAGTTGCTTCTCTCTCCTTGATTAACTTCCATCCGTTGCTTCTTGTCTTGCCTTCTAATGCATTGGAAAGTAGGTGGATCTCTTCTTTGTGGCGACTCTTTTTCAGGATTCAACTAACCAAGAATCAACTAACTTTGGATACCTAGGAAAAGGTTATTTCTGTTCTGCTGAGTTATTTAAAATCTATGCATTTCCTTCTGTCATGTTGCTGCCTACTAAAAATGTACAGGTAACCTCTGACTTACGACCAAAACCGGGAACAGAATTCCCATTGCTTAAGTGAGGCAGTTGTTAAGTGAGTCACACCTAATTTTTACAACCCTTTTTTTGCTGCAGTTTTAAGAAAATCACTGCAGTTGTTAAAGGAATCATGAGGTCGTTAAATGAACCCAGGCCGGCTTCTTCCATTGTCTTCGCTTGTGGGAAGCCAGCTGGCAAAGGATGCAAATGGCGATTAGGTGACCCTTATCTGTCAGTCGCCAAGCCTGGCTGGCTGGGGAATTCTGGGAATTGAAGTCCACACACCTGCAAGTTTCCCAGGTTGAGAAACACTGACCTAGAATCTAGAACAGTGACAGCGAACCTTTTTGTTGTGGTGTGCCGAAAGCATCTGCCGGCACCCACAATGCAATGTGTCCCGCCCCCCCCTGCACATGTGCACGCAACACCCCCGCCCTTTCCCCTTACCTGCACTGCACATGCGTGCGCCTCCCAGTTGATTTTCGGTCTGGTTGAAGCCGTTTTCGCCCTCCCAGAGGCTCAAGGGAAGCCTCTGCAGCCTCAGGAGGCCGAAAAAAGGGCCTTCTGGAAATACCGGAAGTGCCCGTTTTCAGCCTCCAGAGGGCCTCTGGAGCTTGGGGGAAGCAGTTTTCACTTTCCCAGAGGCTCAAGGGAAGCCTCTGCAGCCTCAGGAAGCCGAAAAACGGGCCTTCTAGAAATACCGGAAGTGCCGGTTTTCAGCCTCCAGAGGGCCTCTGGAGCTTGGGGGAAGCAGTTTTCACTTTCCCAGAGGCTCAAGGGAAGCCTCTGCAGCCTCAGGAGGCCGAAAAATGGACCTTCTGGAAATACCAGAAGTGTCCGTTTTCAGCCTTGGAAAGACCCCTGGAGCCTGGGGGAGGCCATTTTCGCCCTCCTGGAGGCTCGAAGAAAGCCTCTGGAGGCTGAAAATCGGCCCATTTCAGCATTTCCGGAAGGCCTCTTTTTCAGCTTCCTGAGGCTGCAGGGGCTTCCCTTGAGCCTCTGGGAGGGTGAAAACTGCTTCCCCTGAGCTCCAGAGGCCCTCTGAAGGCTGAAAACAGGCACTTCCGGTATTTCCAGAAGGCCCATTTTTCGGCCTCCTGAGGCTGCGAAGTCTTCCTTTGAGCCTCTGGGAGGGCAAAAATGACCTCAAATAGGCCGAAAATCAGCTGGGAGGCACGCACATGTGCAGTTCAAGCAAGTTTGGCTGAGGTGTGCGAGCCTGCACAAATGGCACTGCATGCCACCTGTGTGCCACAGGTGCGCCTTCACGGATCTAGAACAAAAACGATTCAAATGCTTACTTTTTTATGAAATTCTGTGGAGGCTTCCATCAGCTTTCTTTCTTGATCCGTGAACTGGAGAATTAAAAAAAAAAAGAACAACAAAAAAAAAAAACAGGAATCCATAATCAGCTCAAAAAGTACAAGCCATCCTTAACTTACAACTGCTCATTTAATGACTTTTCGAAGTTACCACGGCACAGAAAATCCTTCCCAGCTGGCTTCTGACATGCACAGTCCATGGGGGTAAGCCAAATTCGCTTAATAGCAATAGCAATAGCACTTATATACCACTTTATAGTGCTTTACAGCCCTCTCTAAGCGGTTTACAGATTTGCTCCCCAACAATTTGGGTCCTCATTTTATCCACCTCGGAAGGATGGAAGGCTCAGTCAACCTTGAGCCTGGTGGGATTTGAACTGCCAAATTGTAGGCAGCTGCTGCAGAAGTAGCATGCAATACTGCACTCTAACCACTGCGCTACAGAGGCTCCTCTATGACCACATAATTAATGACATGATTCACTTAATGCTCAAAAATTCACTTAACGACTGTGGCAAAACAAAAAAGATAACAAAATGAGGACAAAGCTCAATGAACAATTGATTTGCTCAGCAACAGAAATTTGGGGTTCCCTTGTGGTTGTAAGTCAAGGACTACTTGTACGTAAGAAAAAAAAAAATACCGACGCAAAACTACTCACCATATCGGTGACTCGGCTTCTCTCCAAGTTGATGTCCAGCTTGTTTTCAGCTCTGATCTGGTTAGTTTCGTTCTTCAAAGAAAAAAACACCCCCATTCTCAATTTTAGGAAGGAGAAAACAGAAAATTCTTTCCCCACCCCAAATTTTCAAGCCTTCCTCAAAATTCTGTTTTCTCTTTGGAGATCGTGCTATTTGACACCCGATTTCAGCGGCTGGCGCGACACACCGGCTTCTGCTTTCCTGCTGCTGCACAGTTGGGACTAGCATCTTTATTTTATTTTCATTATTTTTATTTTATTATTAAACATAAAAAAATTCAATGTCTACATAAACAGTGCGTTGTCTGGGTACAGTTAATTTTGCAAAATAATACTGATAATAGCAATGATATTCATAACATTAATAATGATCACATAATAATCGTATTTGCTTATCCACTTCCTTATACAATTAATCATCCTCTTATGCTTTTAAATTTCTAACTTCTGTTTCTGTTAGTTAGCCACTGGTAAAAACGAACCCCATGTTAAAAAATATTCGGTTTCTTCCTTCTCCTTCATTTTAAGTGTTAATTTATCCATTTCTGCACATTCTAACATATTTTTTTTAAATCATACTTTCATCTGTAGGGATCCCTTCATTTTTCCACTGTTGTGCACGCACAATTCTAGGGACTAGCATCTTTATTAAGGCATGATTTGCAACATGTGGAAGAATGCGATAAGGGCTGGATGGGGTGTTGCTCCAGGTTTTCCAAAGGCAAAGACAGTTGATGCAGTAGTGGGCAATTAATTTTCCCAAAGGTGTTTTTTTTCAGGAGGCAGCTGGACTTTCTGATTTTTCTTTGAAGACATTTCACGTCTGATCGAAGAAGCTTCTTCAACTCTGACTGGATGGTGGGGAAATGGAAGGATTTATATTCCTTGCAGACAGCTGGTCCTTTGCATCCTTTTAGAGGGTTGTTGAGGCCACTTGGAGGTTTATCTGTGTCCTCAGGGTCCCCTGAATAGTTCCTGCAGTCTGCACTTTTTTTCCTCTGGAAAT
Organism: Hydrophis major; assembly: GCA_033807585.1. Lineage (NCBI taxonomy): Eukaryota > Metazoa > Chordata > Lepidosauria > Squamata > Elapidae > Hydrophis > Hydrophis major. Next base: position 137,507,890 of record CM066332.1, on the reverse strand, counting down.
CCATTCCTACTCCCACACATTTGAAGGGTGTTCATCCCAAATTGTGTAGCTAAAAAGTCTGTAGAGATTCTCAGCCATTCAGGTCATGGTTAAGACTGCGAATCTCTACAGACTTTAGCTATACAATTTGGGATGAACACCCTTCGAATGCTGTGGGAGTAGAAATGGATTTCCAGAGGGAAAAGAAAAAAAAAATGGCAGACTACAGGAACCATTTGCCCCACTCAGGTGATCCTGAGGACACAGATGAACCTCCAAGTAGCCTCAATGACTCTCTAAAAACAATGCAAATGACCAGGTGTCTGCAAGGAGTATAAATCCTTCCATTCCCCACCATCCAATCAGAGCTGAAGAAGCTTCTTGGATGAGAAAAGAAACATCTATAAAAGTAAAAAATCAAGAAAACCCAGCTGCCTTCCTGAAAAAAAAACACCTTTGGGACAACCAAGACCTGGATGACTGAGAATCTCTACCGAATTTCCCCAAAGAGTCTGTGTAAGATACTTGGAACTGTTGAAGAGGGGCAAACCAATAGGGCTGACAAATGGGTAGGAATTCACATATGGACATACATAAATTGAAAAAAAAAGAAGCAGCCATTTTCTTCAAAGTAAAAGCAATCCACAAGACCAAACACGGACAGCCAAAGGGCCAGATAATGAACATCTGCCAGAACCCCCCCCCCGCCAAGCTCAGAGAGTACCAAAGACCCCTTTTAACCCCAAGCTACAAAATATTTTCCTTTATTTGGAACTTTTCAATTCAAGAAAACCTTTCCCCCTTAGGTTTGCTGCAGAATTGGACCTCCTATAGACCAGGGGCTGAAAATACTCAGAATTGGTCTGTAAGGATTCCAATTCTGCAGCAAACCTAAGAGGGTGAGGTTTTCTTGAATTGAAAAGTTCCAAATAAAGGAAAATATTTTGTAGCTCAGGGTTGAAATGAGAGGTTCTTGGTACTCTCCCAGGCTGGGTTTGTTTTCCTTGCAGATGTTTCATTATCCAAACTAGGTTAATATTTTCAAAGCTAGTGATGAGTAATGGGTAATGAAACATCTGCAAGAAGGAAAAAAAACCCAAGCTCAGAGAATATCAAGGACACCTCGTTGGAAAGATCATCATACCAAGAAAATTTGTATATAATGTTTTATAGATGGCATTTTGCACCAGCTAGGCTGGCAAGGATGTTTAAAGACAAATTGGCTAAATGCTGGAAGTACCACCAGATACCTGGATCATATTATCGTATGTGGTTGTCTTGCTCAAAAGCAACAACAACAACAAAAATACTGGATAAAAATACATACATGGTTTGAAAAAAAATGATAAAACAACATATCGACTTAAAATCAGAAATATTTCTATTGGGGATTCTACCCGAAAAATACAGTGAGGAAAATGCATATTTACTTATTCATATATTGCTGGCAAAATTGTATTTGCACAAAATTGAAAGAGATACCTACAGATGAGAATGTGATTAAGAAAATATTAGAATGTGTGGAAATGAATAGATTAACACTGGCAATTGAGGAGAAAGAGCAAACCAAATACTGTATGGTGTGAAATCTATTTTATCAATGGTTAAATAATAAAAATGGAAGTTAGAAATAGGGAAACAAAATAAAGAAGACATGTTAAAAGAGGTAAGTAAATATTGTGATTAGTATATTGTTAATATTGTAGAATATGTGGAATATTATGATGTTCAAGATTGTAGAATCAATATAATGAAGGCTGTTGTAATTTTGATCATTGTTTAACAAATATATTTGTACCCAGAAAAAACACTGTTCAACTGAGGATGAAATGATTATATTAAAAATAAAAAAATATTAAAAAAAGAAAAGATTATCTGCAATTCTTTTTTTAAAAGCAGGTTTATGCTCCATCCTCAAACTGAACCACTTGGTCTACTTACCATTAGTTGCTGTTTAACTTGATCCAATTCAATTTTCATTTTCTAAGGAAGAGAGGAAGAAAGCAGAGAAACAGCGGATGGTATATAGGAGCTGCAACAGCAAAATATACAAGCATGTTAACTTTCACAGCCATAACTGTTCATGACATATCTGAGCCACGATGCAGCTGCTTTAAAAGGGCTGCATCCAGCCATCCCATTTCATCCCCCCCCCCCCACAAGCTCCTGTTTGGGACTGAATTGGAAACACTGCACCTAACCTATGAAATGCAAAAAAAATGTTAATTTTTGCAGAAAACCTTCATGAGTTAAACAAATACATCTCAGGGTGGGGGTTTTTTTTTTTTTGAGAGGGGAGGGGATAATACCTCGTTTTCTGCTCTTAAATTGGCAAATTCGCTCTTCTCAAGAATTACCATATCCTTGCGAATGGAATCCAGTTGAAACATGATCTGCTGCAAAGTTATTTCCTAAAAAGTAAAATAAAAACATACGCATATATCCACAAAATGTTGCAAGGCACCTGAAATGTTGTTTTCTGGCAAAGTGATACAACCAAGGAATAACCACTCGTTTGGTTACCTGTTGGGCTTGCGTCACCATATCCTTGTAGACGGTATCTAGGCTGACCGCTGACAAACTCATCAATGCCGAGACAACTGTTTCAGCCTGTTCTTTTGCAAACCCTGTTGAGTATGTAAAGTACACCTTAATCTAGTGCTGGGGTGTCAAACTCAATTTCACTGAGGGCTGCATCACGGCTGTGGTTGACCTTGGGGGCTGGGGGCATGGCCAACTGAGTGGGTGTGGCACTCAAACTGTTGGCATGTTTCCTCTTCGCATTGGATAGACCAAGCCGAAGGGACATGGGCCGGGCCCTTACATTTTCCAGGAGGGCCCTGCGGGCCAGATCCAACCACATCCTTGAATTTGGACCTCGCGGGCTAGATCCAACCACATCCTTGAGTTTAGCACCTGTGGGCTGGATCCAACCACATCCTTGAGTTTGGGCTCCGCAAGCTGGATCTGACCACATATTTGAGCAGGGATCTTCAAATCTGACAGCTTTAAAACTTGCAGACTTCAACTCCCAGAATTCCTCCTCCAGTCGTGTTAGCTCGGGAATTCTGGGAGTTGAAGTCCACAAAGTCTTAAACTTGCCAAGTTTGAAGATCCTTGTCCTTGAGTTTGGGCCTGCAGGCTGGATCCAACCACATCCTTGAGTCTGACACCCCTGATCTAGTGAATTCAGAGTTCATGTTAACAAGTTGAAAAGCGGAACTCATTTCTTTTCCTCTTATCCTTCTAGTAATCCACATGGTTTCATCATGCTATTTGTTCTCCACGCCATCTTCACATTTATAAGGAAGTGGGGGTGGCACCACAGGGATCTTATTAGGGCTTTGGAAGCTAAGCAGGGTCAAGACTGGTTAGGATTTGGATGGGAAGCAACCGAGGAATCCCAGGATGTGTTAGACAAGAAAGTTGAGAAACATTCTAGAAGGCAATGATGGGACACCAAGTCCGTGATACTGGCAAGAAAGCTGCACAGGTAGTCCTCGACTCACAAAACTTCATTTAGTGACCGTTTGAAGTTACAATGGCACTGAATGATTGTTTTTCACACTTTTGACTGTTGTAACATCCTCACAATCACTCAGTGACCTTTTGCAGGATCCCCGTGATCAAAATTCAGAGGCTTGGCAACTGGATTCATATTCACGACCAGTGCTGTGCCCTGGGGGAGGGGTCAGGTGATCCCCTTTTGCAACCTTCTGACAAGCAAAGTCAAGAGGGAAGCCAGATTCATTTAACGACGGGGCTACCAACTTAACAAAGGCCATTGGTCAGGATTCTGGGAGTTACCCCCATCCAAATCATAAGACTCGAGCCAAATTTCCAAAACTTCAAAAGGATTTATTAGGAGTAAACATGCCGGCACTGCCTGGGTGTAGCTGACTCTGAGACACCTAATTCATTGTCACCCTTGACCCTGGTTTTCCTCCCACCCTCTGGGTGTATCATAATTCATATTCTCCAATGGGACACCTCCATAGCCCAGAGTCATCAATCATACTCTCCAGTTAGAATTTTGGGCGGCAGAAACTTCGGTCACCTAGTTACTATCTTTGAAAAAATTATTTATGGAATGCAGTTTCGGTTTACAAGCTGCTGCACTGCTCCCCCCTCTCTTTCTGCTGGCAGCTCTAAAAAGACCATAGAAATATTTTATGAGTTGACACCATGATTCACTCAACAATGGTGGCAAGAAAGGTCATAAAACAGATGTCTCCATTAACAACAGAAACTTTGTGCTCTATTGTGGTTATTAAGTCGAGGACTACCTGCGTAAGTCTAAGACAGAAATCTCCAAACTTGGCAACTTTTAAGACTTGTGGACTTCAACTCCCCAAATTCTGGGAGTTGAAGTCCACAAGTGTTAAAGTTGCCAAATTTGGGGACCCCTCGGTCTAAGAACTATTGTGATTGCATGGAGGAAAAACTCTCTTAGAGACATTTTTCACTGGAGGTGTTGTGGTAAGGCAGCAGCAGCAGGTGCAAATGGCTGAAGAGAGCGAGGACTCAGATGAGGGGCCAGAACCATTAGGGAGTGGACTGCTACCTTCAGAGATTGTGGGAGCTGGCAGCAGTGATGAGGAGGTTCCCGAGGAGCCTGTGCCAAGTGCAGGTAGGGCCGCTCGTAGGAAAGAGCAGTTACAACAGCACGGGAGACTCTGGAGTAAGGCTGCAAGGCAATGGCCCCTCCTTCAAGAAGATAAAAGCCAGCTGTAAAGCAGACGTTCTTTGCAGAAGGCAAAGACGTTTTGAAACTCCAGCCTCATGGACATTCCAGTATCCTGAGTTTGTATTTGAAGATTCTTATTTTGCAAATTATTTCTTGTCTGTTATCTTTTGGCAAGTCTTGCACAGTTTGGCAAGACTTGTGCTTATCACAGCTAGTTATTTTGTAAAAGCATTACAAGGTTTCTGTTCCTTTTGGATTGTGTTTGATTTGTTGGAAAAGGGTCAGAACAAGAGGTGTTGTTTGCTCACCATGAGCTTCTAGATCTCGCACAAGTCGATGGGTGTCGAAGGTGAGTTTCCGTTGCTCCAGCGGGGTGATTTCGACTCTTCTCATATTGTATGACTGCACTGAGGCCGACGCAGCAAAACCTGAGAAGTGTGGTACGATTGAGTTTGTCTTGCTTATGTCAAATAAAATTTGATCACCTTCTAAGGCCGGGTTTTTCCAAACCTCAGAAGGTGTGTGGACTTCAACTCCCAGAATTCCCCAGCTAGCGCCTCCACAGTGGAGTTTCTATGACTCTTTGAGCCAAAATGAAAGAAGTCAATTGAGGAATTACCCTGGCAGGTGAATTGTACCAACACACCTTTGTCCCTTCTTGCAATATATGCACACGTATACATACATATAGCATTTATATATATTTGTTGCATTTCAATATATAGATACTGTAGATAGACAAGATAGATAGAAAGAAAATAGAATAGAATAAAATAGAATCAGAAATAGAACAGAATATAGAATAGAATCAGGAATAGAATAGAATAGAATAGAATAGAATAGAATAGAATATGGAATGGAATGGAATAGAATAGAATCAGGAATAGAATAGAATAGAATCAGGAATAGAATAGAATAGAATAGAATCAGGAATAGGGTAGAATCAGGAATAGCATAGAATAAAATAGAATCAGAAGTAGAATAGAATAAAATCAGGAATAGAATAGAATAGAATAGAATCAAGCATGGCATAGCATAGAACAGAATTCTTTATTGGCCAAGTGTGATTGGACATACAAGGAACTTGTCTTTGGTGCAAATGCTCTCAGTCTACATAGAAAAAGGAAAAAAACACATTCATCAAGAACCATAAGATACAACACTGAGTGATAGTCATAGGTTTCTAATAAGCAATCAAATCATATTAGGAAACAAATAAAAACAATATAAATTGTAAAGATACAAGCAACATGGTTATGGTTATAATGATAGATAGATCAGAATAATTAGAATCAGAATAGAGGTGGAAGGGACCTTAGAGGTCTTCTAATCAGCCTCCTATTCAAGCAGGAGATCCTATATCCTCTCTCTCTCTCTCTCTCTCTCTCTCTCTCTCTCTCTATATATATATATATATATATATATATATACATATATATATATATACATATATATATGTGTCTGGCATTCAGCTTTGTTCGGGTATCTTCCCACGTCATAGTAGTGGTGCTTTTAAAGTTGTAGCATCGTTTCAACAGAATCTCATCTGCCATCATCAAGCTTCTGTATGATGGCAGATGAGATTCTGCTGAAACGTTGCTACAACTTTAAAAGCACCACTACTATGACGTGGGAAAATACCCGAACAAAGCTGAATGCCAGACATGTAAGTACCCGCGAAAACTTAAGAAAACATATATATATATCTATGTATGTATGTATGTATGTATGCATGCATGTATGTATATCAGAAAACAAATATATACATATACATATATATATATATATATACATATACATACATACATACATACATACACTGTACAGCCTACAGAAGCCTGATGATGGCAGATGAGATTCTGCTGAAACGTTGCTACGTCGGAAAATACCCGAACTAAGCTGAATGCCATAATAGATAGTATATATACATACATATATATGTGTGTGTACGATAAATAGAGAGAGATAAAGAGTGCAACGAAGCACAAACTAAATGCAAACTAATATCTATCTAGTTTTAACACAGGTTTGATTTGATTTTGTTTCGGCAAATTGGGTTAATCTCAGATGTGATACTTCAGAATATTGCTCAGATGTAATTCTGAGAAATCATCCAGCCCAACAGCAACATCGCTTGGGAACAAACCCGGGCGAAACAGACTTGCGTTCTCGGTTTATCAGATTGCAAGCGAAGAAACTAAAAGTTCTCTCACCCCTGAACCGCGTAGAAGAGCTGTGGACGTCCCGCAGCAATAGACTCACAAGCCTTGCGCTCATTTGCAACACCTTTCCCACCGGCTCCTTGCTGGGAAAACAGAATTTCCACCAAAACACATCCAAAGCAAGTTTCTTTCTTTTTTTTTAAAGAGTGACTTCCGATTTGGAACCCGTGGCTCTCTGGGAAATGTAGTTTTTATCGGGTCGATGTTCTTTTCTTTTCCCCACCTCCTCTGGCCTCAAAGCACGATGGAAAATGTATGCCGAGCGGACTGCAAAAGTCCCGACTGCTAGATGGCAGCAAAGAGGCAATACATTCTCTTCTCCTTCCCTCCTTTTTGCAGATCAGATACAGAATAACAGAGTTGGAAGGGATCTTACAGGTCATCTAGTCCAACCCCACGCCCAAGCAGATCCTACACCATTTTTGATAGATGGCAGTCCAGTCTCTTCTTGTGATAAAGCTCCCACAACTTCTGAAGGCAACTTCTGTTCCATGGGTTGATTGTTCTCACTGTCAGAAAATTTCTTCTTATTTCTAAGTTGAATTTCTTCTTGATCAGTTTCCATCCATTATTCCTTGTCCGGCCTTTGAGTGCTGTGGGAAATAGCTTGACCCCTTCTCCTCTCTGTGGCAGCCCCTCAAATATTGGAAGACTGCAATCATGTCTCCCTTGGTCAGATCAGATATAATAACCCCTAGTAATGATCAATCCCAAATTATTGATTTTTAATACTTCTAACTCATCATAAAGGTAAAGGTTCCCGTCGTATATGCGTGCTAGTTGTTTCCGGCTCTAAGGGGCGGTGCATATCACTGTCCGAAGATGTCTCCTTGGTCATGTGGCTGGCATGACTAAATGCCGAAGGCGCACGAAACGCCGTTACCTTCCCACCAAAGTGGTCCCTATTTTTCTACTTGTATTTTTACGTGCTTTTGAACTGCTAGGTTGGCAGAATCTGGGACAAGTAATGGGAGCTCACTCCTTATGCGGTGCTAAGGATTCGAACCGCCAAACTGTCGAGCTTTCTGATTGACAAGCTCAGCGTCTTAGCCATTGAGCCACCACAGCCCTTTTACTCATCGTACTGTGAATTAAATAATAGGCCTGTGATGACCCATGGCGTGGCACAAAGACAACACAGTCACATAAATAAGAAAAGATCCTTTAATACCTCCAACTTTGCCCCCGATGTCCAGGTTACCTTCAGCTGGAGGAAAAACTCTTCCAAGAACAGTCTTTAAATGAAGGAAATTCAGTCCGAAAACAAAAGTACATATCAACTGTAAATAAAAATCCACACAAACCATGCTGCAGCAATTAACTGGACAGGGCAGGATAAGGAATTGCAGACTTGAAAGGCCAACAAAACACACACAGTTGGGAAGACGCCAGGAACCCAGATAAACCTCGACCATAAAAGATAACTCATGATTTGCTTCCCACAAGTTGCTGTGCGTAAACTCCCTTTTTAAACACTGTGTTCCCAGCTGCAGCTAATGAAGGGCATCAGGGCCCTTTCCTCCCCCGTATACCACACAAGTCATGTTGCTCCCTTCTTCGTTCCTCCCTGCGTGCCATAGGATGAAGAAGGGGCGAGCCTGGGTCTTCCTCCAAATTCCCTCTCCTTTGCCACACTATAAAAGAGATGTTGAGACTCTAAAAAAAGTACAGAAAAGAGCAACCAGGATGATTAGAGTATTGAAGAGTAAAACATATGAAGAATGATTGCAGGAACTGGGCCTGGCTTGTCTAGTAAAGAGAAGGACCAGGGGAGACATGAGAGCAGTCTTCCAATATTTGAGGGGCTGCCACATGGAGGAAGGGGTCAAGCTATTTTCTAAAGCACCCAAAGGCCAGACAAGGAATAATGGATGGAAACTGATCAAGGAGAGATTTAACCTGGAAATAAGGAGAAACTTTCTGACAGGGAGAACAATCAACCGATGGAACAGAAGTTTCCTTGGGAAGTTGTGGGAGCTTCATCCCTGGAGGCTTTCAAAAAGAGATTGGACTGCCATTTGTCAGAAATGGTGCAGGGTCTCCTGCTTGGGGAGGGGGTTGGACTAGATGACCTATAAGGTCCCTTCCAACTCTGATTATCTGTTATCTGAGGATTAACTGTACTAAATAAGTTTTACTTTAAATCGTTTTTGAAGGAAAAAATAGGTCACCTCACCATTAGAGGGCAGTGGTTTACAGCAGAATCCCCTCCAGGTCAGTGGAAAAGAAAGAACATACCAGTTTTTTCTTCTCTGTTGTTCTGTTCCTTTAGCAGAGACAAATTCTACATTGTAGCATTAACGGCACAATTATCTGCAGCAATGTATAGAAAAGGAGAGCTTAAGATTAGGTATAGACCAGGGGTGGCTAACCTTTTGGGGCTGCCGTGCCAAAAATTGCACCCAGAAGGCAATGCTTACAAACCCCCCCCCCCTGCATGCCACACAACTCTGTACATGCTTGTGTGTCTCCCAGGCAACCCCGCCCTCTTGTGCATGTACACCAGATCCCCGACAATCAGGTGTTTGGCAGCAGTGCACACACGTGTGCAGTCTGGCTCTTCCGGGCAACCTCTTACGTGCCAGCAGAAACGGGGCTCTGACTGCTACTTCCATAGGTTTGCCATCACGAGTATAGACCATTTATTAATTCTTGAAAAGGGTGTATTTTAAATAGTTAGGGACAAAGCTCCAGATTATCCACATCCATATGCACAACTCAGGTGACCCCGAGGACACAGATAAACCCCCAAGTGGCCTCAACGACCCTTGAAAAGGATGCAAATGACCAGCAGTCTGCAAGGAGTATAATCCTGTCTACGGTTGGAAGGAATTGTGGAGATCATCTAATCTGACCCCTTCTCAAGTAAAGGAAGAAGCCCTTGTCTTTGTTTCTGTGTTCTCATCTAATAATAGAATAGAATAGGGAATAGAATAGAACAGAACAGAACAGAACAGAATAGAATATGGAATGGAATAAAATGGAATGGAGTAGAGTAGAGTAGAATAGAATATGGAGTGGAGTGGAGTGGAGTGGAATAGAATGGAATGGAATGGAATAGAATAGAATAGAATAGAATAGAATAGAATAGAATAGAATAGAATATGGAATAGAATAGAATAGAATAGAATAGAATAGAATAGAATAGAATAGAATAGAATATGGAATGGAGTGGAGTGGAGTGGAATAGAATAGAATATGGAATGGAGTGGAGTGGAATGGAATGGAATAGAATAGAAAAGAATAGGATTGGAAGGGACCTTGGAGGTCTTCTAGTCCATCCCCCTGCTCAAGCAGGTGAACCTATACAATCTCAAATTGTAGACTGTCCAGTCTCTTCTTGAAAACCTCCAGTGATGGAGCACCCATGACTTCTGGTGGCCAGCTGTTCCACTGGTTAATTTTCCTCACTGTTAGGGAGTTTCTCCTTAATTCCAGGTTGCTTCTCTCCTTGATTAGTTTCCATCCATTAGCCTGCCCTCTGGTGCTTTGGAGAATAATTTGACCCCACCCCCACCCTGCTTCTTTGTGGCAGCCCCTCAAATACTGCTATCATGTCACCCCTAGTCCTTCTTTTCTCTCGACTAGTTGAGTAATGTCAACTCCTTCCAAGGTTCACCTTCCGTGACACCATCTCTACCCATTCAAACCATCTTCCTGGCTGCCTCTTGCTTCCCACATCCTATTGGTCCCCCTGGGCTCCACAAAAATTAATGGAAGCTAATAGAAGCGACAGAATCTCATCCACACTAAACTGGGATGTGTGCTTTGAACATGAAGAAAGTTAGCACCCACCCCACTCCTAGAAGAATGAAATATCTTGAGGAATGTTCAAAAAAAGGCAGGATAAAATATTTCCCCTAAAAGAGAAATAAAAAAATCTGAAGGGAGATAGAAACTCAGAGCCCCAATTCCCTCTCCCCAGCAGATATTTTGTTCCCATTGAGAACAATAACTACAAAACAAAAGACCTTCAGCTCCAGGTTGATGGGATTAAGACATGACCCTTCAGGACATAATAGGATTAGCCCACTAGCAGCACAGCTCATTGTCAGGAATCCGACCCATGCCCTCATAAAAGCAGGAGCTTCAAGTCAATTTTCAAGAAAAATCCATTTATTTACTAGGAGCACCATGTTGGCATGGACCTAGTGAAGCCAGCTCTGACCTCACTCAGTTCACACCTTGCCTCTGACCCTGTTTCCCCCTCCCTCCGAGGTGTGTCATCAGTCACATTTCCCAATGAAGTAATTTGTGGGTCGTAGAAGTCTCTCCCTCCAGCCCTTGCCAGTTTCCATGGAGATGGCCTTGATTTTGGCTGGGTAGGATGTGCGTTGTTTTGACTAAGGTGCAAATTCCCTGATGCCATTGCAAGGCTCGGTTCCCCATCCCCCTTCCTAGGGCAACTCTGAAGCGTGAAGCCCAAAATTGACATGTGCATAGCCATTTTATTTAGCCTTATTATATATTGCTTTTCTTTCTTTCTCTTTGCTGGTTATGGGGGAAAGGATTTGGGCTTGCCACATTCCTAAGGTGGGAGGAGTAGAAATAGAGAGAGTTGTTTAGGCTAGGTGGTTCTCCTTCCCGTGGGAACGAAAGCTGATCTTGCTGAGACCTGGAGGTGGAGAATGATGACACCAGGCAAACGTTGATTTGCTTCTATTGGGGAATGTGATTTTTGGGGGACTGTTCCTAATTTCCAATATTATGTGGTGTAATTCTGGGTTGTGTCAGATCCAGAACTACAACAGACTTTGCCAATTTGATGCTTTTCTAAATAAAAGAAATTGTTTTGGAAGATGGACTTTGCTCTTTTCTTTTTAATTGGATTTCATCACTTGGAAACATGACAGGGAGCATATTAGGGAAGCTTTGAGAGTTGACATTCAGCACATTGCACGACTTCCTAAGGACATTGCATCAGCCCAAACTTTAACCAAACTTAGCTCAGACAAACTCCTCGGATTTGCACATGGCCCCATGGAAGTCTGATAACAGCCAATAAAATACATGTTTTTGCCCAGAAACAGGAAGCTCAAGTTCAAAGCTCAAGAGAAGGTGTAAAAGCCACTCATTCTCAACTCTGTATCTTTAGCTGCACTAAAGAACCATGGGCTTGGTGATTCTGCTTCATCATTTAAACCATCTTTCCAATCAGCCTCCATGTTTCCAGTGTCTTTGTCCCAGCTTGGAACTGAACTAGATCAGTGGTGGGTTCAATTTTTTTACTACTGGTCCTGTGGGCATAGCTTGGTGGGGCAGGAGAAGGGGCTTGGGGGTGGCAGGAGAAGGATACTGTAAATCTCCATTTCTTTTCCATGCCACTAACCTGCTTTCCAGGTCCGTTCTCCTGTGCAGGGCAACAAAAGGAGACCCAGCCTATCAGCTGGGACTTGGGAGGCAGAGAATACATGGGGGTGAGGCCAGTCAGAGGTGGCATTTCCCGGTTCTCCAACTACTCAAAATTTCCACTCCCGGTTCTCCAGAACTAGTCAGAACCTGCTGAATACCACTTCTGAACAGAAGGGAAGAAGGAAGAGAGGGAAAGGAGGAAGGAAGGAAGGAAGAAAGGGAGGAAGGGAAGGGAAGCAGTGGTGGGATTCAAAACATTTTCCTACTGGTTCTGTGGGTGCGGCTTGGTGGAGGTGGTGTGGTTTGGTGGCCGTGGCAGGGGAAGGTAACTGCAAAATCCCCATTCCCTCCTCACCCCAATAACCTGCTTTCCAGCTCCGTTCTCCTGTGCAGGGCAACCAAAGAAGACCCAGCCAATCAGCTGGGACTCGGGAGGTGGAGAATAGATGGGGGCGGGGCCAGTCAGAGGTGGGATTTGCCGATTCTCCGAACTGCTCAAAATTTCCGCTATTGGTTCTCTAGAACTGGTCAGAACTGGCTGAATATACCACCTCTGAACCAGATGGATATTTTTCCCCGCAAACCGATGTCCTATCCCTTTTTAAAAGAGTTTTTCGGGCCTCTGCAGTGCTGTGGGTACCTGAACTCATTTTAGAGAGCCTTATCGTATAAGGTCAAGAGTTATTGTAGACCTAGAGAAGCCATTCCAAGCTAGACCTATTTGTGCCATTTTTTAAAAGGTCCACAAGTTTCCCCCCCCCTCTTTTTACAGTCCGAAATACATGTGGATTTGGTGAACCTCTTTTGATGAAATTGACCTTTTTCTGTGTGTTTACTGGCTCCTGTGGCTCTTTTCTTCCACCTGATTTTTTTCTATTCGGTCTAAAAAATAAAATAAAAATCCCTTTGAGTGATGCAAAGAGGCTGCCCTTTGATCCTATCGCTAGTAAAAAAAAAAGAAAGAGAGAAAAAAAACAAACCGCACGATGGCTGTCGTAATGATTGATTGAACTTCTGAGGATGTCATGGGATGTTCAGAATTTTTCAGAGGAAGTCACAGAATAGTGATCAGTGGGTGGCATAAAATGTCTTGGGAAAATACATTCATTTTGAGCCGCAACCTTAAATACACTAAGGGACTTATTTCAATGTCAATACAATTTCTTTCTCTAGTCTGGAACCCACCAGAGAAATAGCTCAGCTGATGTTCCTCTGATGTCGCAGGACTGTCGGACAGACTGTGAAGGCATAGCTAATCTTCCTCCTTCCCTCCCTCCCTTTCATCCTTCCCCTCCCTCCCTCCCTCCTTCCCACTCCCTTCTGCCTCCCTCCATCTTCCTTCCCTTCCTCTCATCTCCCTCCCTCCCTCATTCCCTCCCTTCTCCCTCCCTCTCCCCAATCTTCTTTCCCCGCTTCCTCCTCCCTCCCTTCATCTTCCTTTCATTCTTCCCTTCTCTTCCTCCTCCCTCCCTCCTTTTTTCTTTCATCTTTCCACAGGTGGTCATTCAGCAGGTTCTGACCAGTTCTGGAGAACCAGTAGCGGAAAATTTTGAGTGATTTGGAGAACCGGTAAATGCCACCTCTGACTAGCCCCGCCCTCATCTAGTCTCTGCCTCCTGAGTCCCAGCTGATTGGCTGGATCTTCTTTTGTTGCCCTGCACAGGAGAACGGAGCTGGAAAGCAGGTTAGTGGGGTGGGGAGGGAATGGGGATTTTGCAGTATGCTTCCTCTGCCACGCCCACCAAGCCACGCCCACAGAACTGGTAGTAAAAAAAAAAATTGAATCCCACCACTGCATTTTTTCCCTCCCTCCCTCTTCCTCCCTTTCCTTTCATCTTCTTCCCTCCTTCATTTCCTCCCCTTTCTTTCTCCCTTCTCCCTTCCTCCTCCTTTTGTGACCTTCTGACCAGCCAAGTCAATGGAGAAACCAGATTCACTTAACAAACCGTGCTACTAATTTAAGAACCGCAGCAATTCCCTTAAAAAAAAATGAGGTGAGAAACGTCATAAAATGGAGGAAAACTCCCTTAACAAATTTCTCAAAAAACAACATACATTTTGGTCTCAGTTGTGGTTGTAAGTTGAGAGCTACCTGTACTTTTCAAGGGCAACCCCCTGGAGAGCCCTTTAATAAATCACCACAATCCGAAACTGACACCTTCCTAATAAACCTCTGTGGGAAGAAATATCCACCTGGTTCCGTTCCAAGCTGAGAGAAAGGCCCTGGAGACAAAATGGAGGCTGGAGGCTGAAAGATGGTTTAATGATGAAGCAGAAGCACATGTATGGCTCTCAGCAGCTGGGCACCACATGGAGTTGAGAGAGAAGGGTATTTATATCTTCTCTTGGGCTTTGTACTTGAGCTTCCTGTTTCCGTGCAAGGACATGCATTCTATTGGCTGTTGTAGGGGTCATGTAGGGATCATATCTGGCTCTATAGGTTGCCTGAGCTAAGTTTGGTGGTGATGCAATATCCTTAGGAGATTGTGCCATGTAGTGAGCTCTGCGTCTTAATGGGTTAATCCTACTATGTCCGGAAGGGACATAGTCTTCATCCCATCATCCTGGAGCTGAAGGTCTTTTGTTTTGTAAGTAGGCTGGTCCAGTATTTTAATGGGCACAAAATATCTGCTGGAGGGGAAGGAGCTGAGGTTATGAGTGTCTGTCTCCCTTAAGATTTTTTTTAATTTCTCTTTTAGGGGAAATAGTTTATCCTTTTTTTTTAAAAAAATATTCCTCAAAACATTTCATTCTTCTAGGAGGGGGAGGGAGTGGCTTCCCACACCCTAAAAGAGCTTGAACAGAGGAAGAAGGAGGTGGTGGATTTGTGTTTCATAAGTCAAGTCCCTCGCGCTATACTTACATTTGATTCTTTATACGCCTTGAAAGTTCCTTCGGGGATGGGGGAGGCTGTGTTGTGTTTTTTAAATATTGCACAACGGCTGCCTGGTTATGCAACCGTTTTATGGCAAGTAACCTGACACTTATCAGTTTTCTGATAAAATGAATTTCCCAGGCTTGTAAACAAAGTTGTTGACTTGGAACTGAAATGTATCTCAGGATAGAATTAAATTAGTGATTAGGACCTCTCATGATGCCTAGTGTTTTTGTGTTTGTGGGTGTGCATGCTTGACCTGGTGTTTGGTGGAACAGCCTGACTAGGTCCTTGCAAGCTTGTTTTGTGCTTGTCCTCCCCTTGTAAAATCTTGAAGCATTATTTGATTAAGCTGGTTTCATGGAGAGGAGGAGGAGAAATCGTCCTTTATTCTCCATTCTACTTTGAATCAAATCTGAGTACTCCTTCACTTACAGCCATAATTCCCATTGCTAAAGAAGGTGGATGTCCAACGAACAAACTCCAAACCAATAAACTCCATGGCAAGCATTTGCTCAAAGTTTATTTTATTAGAGTTGTCATATTAGAGTTGTCGCAAATGGAGATCACATGATTTTGGGATCCTGCAACTATTCTACTGGTAAATACACGTCAGTTGCCAAGCACCTGAATTTTGATCAGGTGAGCATGGGATGCTGTGATGGCCATAACTGTGAGGACTGGTTGCAAGTCACTTTTTTCCATGGCCGTAACTTTGAATGGTACCTAAACAAATGGTTGTAGGTTGAGGTGTGTCTGTGTGCTGCAATGGTTAATATAGGATTAATCTTAAAGTTAGCAAGTTTCAAATTCCTATTTAGCCAGAATTAATTAAGATGCTTGTTTATTTGTCAAATTTCTACTGAGAGACATAGGAGCTACCCATGTTTCCCCGAAAATAAGACAGGGTCTTACATTAATTTTTGCACTAAAAGATGCATTAGGGCTTATTTTCAATTGGGTCTTATTTCCAGGGAAACACAGTAAGTAGGAATGGCTGAGGCTTTATGACACATAGCCTTGATTAGCCAGGACACGTTAGCTGTATTCACACATTTGCTACAGGAGAAAGAGTAGTAGAATCTGGAGACAGAGTTAAAAGAGGGATCAGCCCAGAATCTCTACATAGTCACAAGCAGACAAATCCAACCTGCCTTGAATTCCATTGACCTTTATGGTCTGTAGAGAGTCTCAGTCATCTAGGTTGTGGTTGTCCCAAAGCAGAAGTGCTATTTAGCAGGTTCTGACCAGTTCTGAAGAACCGGTAGTGGGAATTTTGAGTAGTTCAGAGAACCAGCAAATCCCATCGCTGACTGGAGATTTTACAGTATCCTTCCCCTGCCACACCCACCAAGGCACACCCACAGAACCGGTAGTAAAAAATTTTTTGAATCCCACCGCTGTCCCAAAGGTGCTTTTTCAGGAGGCAACCGGACTTTTTGGGTTTTTTCTTTTGAAGACATTTCGCTTCTCCTCCAAGAGCTCTGACGGGATGGTGGAGAATGGAAGGATTTATATTCCTGACAGATAGCTGGTCATTTGCATCCTTTTAGTGAGTCGCTGAGGCTACTTGGAGGTTTGTCTTTGTCCTCTGGGTCAATTGAGTAGTTCTCCTGGTTCCTGTAATCTGCATTTTTTTCCTCTGGAAATCCATTCCTACTCCCATACCATTCGAAGGGTGTTCACCCCAAATTGGATATCTACAAATAAGTAGAGATTCTCAGTCCTCCAGGTCACAGTTGTCCCAAATACGCTTTTTCAGGAGGCAACTGGAGTTTTTGTTTTTTCTTTTGAAGACATTTCGCTTCTCATCCAAGAAGCTTCTTCAGCTCTGACAGGATGTGGAAAATAGAAGGATTGATACTCCTTGCAGACAGCTGGTCATTTGCATCCTTTTTAGAGAGTGGTTGAAGCCACTTAGAGGTTTACTGTGTCCTCAGAGTCACTTGAGTGGTGCTCCTGGTTCCTGTAGTCTGTAATTTTTTTGGGTTTTCCCTCTGAAAATCCATTCCTACTCCCATACCATTCGAAGGGCGTTCACCCCAAATTGGATCGCTAAAAATATGTAGAGATTCTCAGTCATCCAGGTGTTGGTTGTTCCAAAGATTTAATCTTTATCTAATTCCAAGCAGGTGTTGATCATTAGTTGAGATGATTCTTTTCATAGGCTGTTTAGCAATAAATCAGTTTAATTGGACCTTCACATGTGGACCTGGTCTTTCAAGCCTCACATTAATCTTCTCCACCACAGGGCCATAATGAGTCCTTTTTTGATTTACTGAGAACAAGCTAATGCTTTGAAATCCAACGAGAGCCGCAAACATTAATTTGCTAACCTAAATTGCAAAGACGGCTCTTGAATAATTGCATGCTGAGGAAAAAAACAACACAGTGACACTTGTGCTCCTAAGCTTTTTTTTAATCAGGTAAGACAGAATTGTGCTAAAATCAACCCCAGTAGAAGAGGAGGCACCTCCAGTATTTAAATACTTTGAAAAGTCCTTGTGCAATAACAACTTAAACACCAGTTCTTCCGAAATGAAGCCAGTTGCGGGATAAACAACAGAAAGAAAAATATTTCTGGAGAAGCGGCATACTCTAGGGTGGTGTTTATGAACTTTGGTAGCTGAAAAACACGTGAGTTTCAACTCCCAGAATTCCTCCAATAGGCCCTGGGAATTCTGGGAGTTGAATTTGTGGTTGCTGCATCCCAAAGGGGCTTTTTTCAGGAGGCAATTGGATTTTTCTGTTTTTTCTCTTAAGACATTCTGCTTCTCATCCAAGCAGCTTTCTTCAGCTCTGACTGGATGGAGGGGAATGGAAGGATTTATACTTCTGGCAGACTGCCGGTCATTTGCATCCTTTTAGAGGGTCGTTGAGGCCACTTGGAGGTTTATCTGTGTCCTCAGGGTCACCTTGGTTCCTTCTGGGAGTATAAATCCTTCCATTCTTCTCCCTCCAGTCAGAGCTGAAGAAGCTTCTTGGATGAGAAGTGATACGTCTTCAAAAGACAAGAATGTCCAGTTGCTTCCTGAAAAAGCACCTTTGGGACAAACCATGACCCAAAAGGATGTAGAATCTCTACAGAGTTACATCACCAGAGGTTTTCAAGAGGAGACTGGACACTCATTTGTCTAGGATGAAATAGGGGATCGACACTCAGCAGGTGGATGGAGTAGACATTATCTTTTCATTACATCTTCTTTTTACGACTGACATAGTCTCCAAAAGACCTCTTTAGCTTTCCTCAGATATCTGAGGTGTTGATCCCTGGGGCCTTCCTTCTGCAAGATGTCAATTACTTGTTGGGGTAACCACTTGTGATTAGATACGTCTTTCATTTTCTATTCATGTTTCCTTTAATTCCTAGAAAATCCCTGTGCTTCCGCTCAGTAAGAGGAGCTGGCATTCTCCCCAGCACATTTTCCTCAAAGGGACTTTTTAGAAGGAGGTTTCTGAGAAGAGATTTTCACAAAGGACTTTGCTTTCTTCTGCACTATTTGCCTCTTTGAATTGGCCGTTGTAGAGATTGATTTGTGAGGCAATCAGGGGGAAAAAGGTCTCTCAGGGAGTAAATTTCTGCCGGAGATAAGATTGGCTCCCTAATCTCCAATTCTTTCCATTTTTCAAAATGGGGTCTATATCTGATTTGGCTTTCTATTGTGGATTTATATTTTTTGGTAGGGAGGTTTTTATTGCCAGTTTTATGTTTGTCTCTCTCTGTCTCTCTCCCCTCTTTCTCTCCCCTCTGCCTCTCCCTCTCTCTTTCTTTCTCTCTCCCCCCTCTCTAATCCCCTCTCCCTCCCTCTATTTCTATCTCTATCTCTATCCTTATCTCCCTCCCTCTCCCTCCCCCCTCATCTCGTTTGTCTGTCTGTCTATCTATCTTCCTGTCATTCTCTCTCTCTCTCTCATCTATCTATCTATGTATCATCTAACTATCTAGCTATCTATATCTATCTATCTATCCATCATCTATCTATCATCTATCTTTCTAACTGACTGTCTATCTGTCTGTGATTCTATCTATCTATCTATCTATCTATCTATCTATCTATCTATCTATCCATCCATCATCTATCTTTCTAACTGACTGTCTGTCTGTCATTCTATCTATCTATCTATCTATCTATCTATCTATCTATCTATCTATCTATCATCTATCTTTCTAACTGTCTGTCTGTCATTCTATCTATCTATCTATCTATCTATCTATCTATCTATCTATCTATCTATCATCTGTCTATCTTTCTAACTGACTATCTATCATCTGTCTATCTATCTATCTATCTATCTATCTATCTATCTATCTATCTATCTATCTATCTATCCTTTACACACACTATTTTTCCCTCTCTTTCTCTCTGTGTAATCAATCTCTTACACATACTATCCATCCATCCATCCATCCATCCATCCATTTCATCTATCTTCTATTTATCCTTCTCTGTCTGTCTGTCTGTCTGTCTGTCTGTCTGTCTCTGTCTCTCTCATTTCTCATCTATCTATCTGTCTGATTTGTATGCCGCTTATCTCACCTAGAACACTTCTTGATGCTAGATTGATACTTTGGTGGTTTCTTGGTTTTGCAGCCATCACATTAACAGCTTTTTAAAAGAAACAACGGCCTCAAACTGTTATAACTATGTCCATAAAAAACAAGCTGAAACCTACTTGGGAGAAATCTTAAGCTGATGAACTTTCCCTCTCCAAACTATACACCTATGCTATATGCTGCTTATGCCTAGCCTTAATTTTCCCACCTCCCCAAGCAGCCTTTGAGCCGATTGTTGGGTTGATTAATTGATTAATTGCATCCACCTCCTCCAAGCCCTTCCATTTAAATCAATAAATAGGAACAAGATCATCGATGACCAAGTTTCTTCTGCTTTAAATGAGGTCCACTCTCACTATTGCTAAGTCTGGGTAGGAAGGCAATGTTTTCTCAGAAGTTAAATCTCATGCTGGTTAGTCACTGAGGTCATTGAAATTCTTAGATCTTTGACTAAGCTTGAGAAAGTAGAAGAATACTAAACTGAGATTTACTGTAAGCTTTGTGCACTCCTGTTTCTCTTGTGAATTACGTAAACTTGCAGAACAAATCCTCATTCTAAGAAGATGACTCACTCAGCTCTCTATGTCTGTAGCTAAAGGCTGCCTGGTTCTTTCAGTGGATGCCCTTAAATACAGAGTTTTTAAAGCCATTCTTTCTGTTTTTGGTGTGTGTGTGTGTGTGTGTGTGTGAAATTTCCTTTTGTCTGAAAAATGCAGTTTTTTCCCCGTCAACATTCTTTCCCTTATAAATGGTCTGTCTCTCCCAACTGACCTTGAAAATTTGCTTTCAAAAGTTGTGGGTACTCCAACGTTGGAAGCTTTTAAGAAGAAAGCAGACCGCCATTGGTCTAGAAGAGTATAGGGTTTCTGTTATGTTTGGAGCATGGGCGAGAAAGAATGGAGACAAGCCTCTGAACGGTGAACTTCAGCTCTTTATTTACATAGTGACTTCTAGCCTCTATAACAGTTTTACCCCTCCTTATATAGGCAAAACCCCGTAACTATTAACCAATAACCAACGAGGAGCGCTAGCTCTCATAACCAATAGGAACTCTCTGTTTAAGGGCCAATCGGATTCCCCAGAGCGGGCCAATCCGATCCGGCCGTTTAACAGCAAATCAGAAGTGCAGGGCCAGAACCCTGTACTTTACTCCAAGCTCACGCTTTATTAAAACTTTATACATTTACAACAGTTTCCTTCCTGCTTGAGGAGTGGGTTGGACTGGAAGACCTCCAAGGTCCCTTCCAACTCTGTTATTCTGTTAACTTCTGTTGACCTCATAACCAGAAGAACAAACAATATAGTCCTGGCATCTCCACGGTTTTTAAGGGGCAAAAATACGAAGTTAGAGAAACTTACCCATTCATTATCTCTCCAGCTTCACAAATGGACTTTTGTGCATGCCATCTTGATTCTAAAATGCTGCTTTTTAAGAGGAACCCGGTAGTGAATACTATCAAGATTAGATTAAATTAACAGAATGGGAAGGGACCTTGTGGGTCAACTAGTCCAACCCCCCTGCCCAAGCCAGAGACCCTACGCCATTCCTGACAAATGGCAGTCCAGTCTCTTCTTGAAAGTCTCAAGGGATGAAGTTCCCACAATTTCCAAAAGCAACTTCTGTTTTATCGGTTGCTTGTTCTCACTATCAGAAAATTTCTCCTTATTTCCATGTTGAATCTCTTCTTGATCAGTTTACAATGAGGCCTTTTAAAATCCTGTTGACTTCACAGAAGAATGAAGAATACAAATGAGATTGTGGCCATGTTGGAGACCAAAAACTGTTTCTTGGGGACCTTCCAAGCTATATAATCAGCTTTCACGTGTGGATTAATGGAATGAAAGAGTTGGAAGGGACCTTGTGGGTCATCTAGTCCAACCCCCTGCCCAAGCAGAAGACCCTATCCCATTTCAGACAAATGGCTGCCCAGCCTTTTCTTAAAAGCCTCCAATGTTCAGCATCCACAACTTATGGAGGAAAGTTGTTCCACTGTTTAATTGTCCTCACTGTTAAGAAATTTCTCCTTAATTCCAGACTGCTTTTCTCCTTGATTAGTTTCTATCCATTGCTTCCTGTCTGGTCCTCAGGTGTTTTGGAGAATAGCTTGACTCCCTCTTCTTTGGGGCAGCCCCTTAGATCTTGGAAGACTGCTATCATGTCTCCCCTAGTCCTTCTTTTCATCAAACTAGACATACCCAATTCCTGCAACCGTTCTTCATATGTTTTAACCTCCAATCCCCTAATCATCTTTGTTGGTCTTTTCTGCCCTCTTTTTAGTCTCTCAACATCTTTTTTTTTTTTTAATGTCGTGACAAACTCAA
The DNA here is from genome assembly GCA_033807585.1 of Hydrophis major. Classification (NCBI taxonomy): domain Eukaryota; kingdom Metazoa; phylum Chordata; class Lepidosauria; order Squamata; family Elapidae; genus Hydrophis; species Hydrophis major. The sequence goes on along the minus strand of CM066332.1, from coordinate 137,485,898 downwards.
TATCAACTGTCAAAGTTTCCTGTGGACTGTTTTTTTTTTTTTTATACTGGTCTTTTTGTACAAGCTCTTACAAAGAACTTAAGAAACAGGACAAGAGGTCATAGCAAGTTTTTGTTCTCTGTGCAACTTGCAGATTTCTGCTGAGTAGTGGGGTGAGGGGGAATCCCAGAGGCTATAAAACCAGCAGTCTGAAAGCAGGGATGTGAATGGAAGTAGAAAATGCAATTTGACACCAGACCCCCCTCACTCCCAAGACTGCTGTTGGGGCTGTCTGCTTGGGGGAAGACATTTTCATTTAACATCTTTATAAACATAAGTAGATTTTACAAATCGGTTGTAGATTTCTTCAACATGGAGCAAACTCAGACAGAAACACGTGGCAAGTAACTTCAATAGCACAGAGAACAGACATCAGTTTCACTTTAGTTCAGCAGGAAAGCGAGAGGAAAGAAGCAGTTTCATTTTCAATAGACAGACTCAGAGCTCAACATAGCTGCAGAGTTGCAGAGCTTAATATAGAGCTACACCTAGGCTACTTCTAGTTTCAGTTTCCAAACAGTCCTCATTGGCTGACTTAGTTGCTATGCCGGTTCATTGGCTGACCTTGTTACCATGCTCTGTTCCAGTTCATGAATATACTCTGACACCTTCCAGCTCTATTCTGAATTGAATCAAGTTGACTGTGATTAACAACATTTTTTTCTGGAAACTTGCCATTTAATTTTAGTTTCTAGCAAAACAAACACCACAGCAAAATAATGGATTCACTTAACAACTCCAGCATATGCTGAACAACCTCCCTCCAAAAACATCATATAATTGGCCAGAGCCACATGAGGACTAGAGTTATGACTGTCACGATTTATGACCAGGGGTGGGATTCAAATGTCTTAACAACCAGTTCTGTGGTGTGGTCTAATTTGTGGGTGTGGCTTGGTGGTCATGTGACTGGGTGGGCATGACTTGTATGTAAATATTATAAATATTGATGTAAATATTGTTTTTTTTTTATAACAAAGAGCAACCTTTACCCAAAAGCAGGCAAAGTAAGTAGGCAGATTGCGTTGCTCACAGAATCACAGATTCATTTAGAGATCTATCTATCTGCAATCAGCTACTGAGTCTGTCACGTAAAATTTGCTTGCAAGCAAATTCACAAAATTAACTCACAACACACCATGTATGTAAATATTGAATTTTTTATTAAAAAAAGAGCAACTTTTACCCAAAATCAGGCAAAGCAGGCAGGCAAACTCAAATTTTGAGTTTGCTTGCAAGCAAATTTTATGTGACAGACTCAGGTAGCCGATTGCAGAAAGATAGATCTCTGAATGAATCTGTGATTCTGTGAGCAACTCAATCTGCCTGCCTGCTTTGCCTAATTTTGGGTAAAAGTTGCTCTTTCTTTATAAAAAAAGTTCAATATTTACATAAATACAAATCACGCCCAGCCAGTCGCATGACCACCAAGCCACGCCCAGTCAGCAAGCCACGCCCAGCCAGTCGCATGACCACCAAGCCACGCCCAGTCAGCAAGCCACGCCCAGCCAGTTACATGACTACCAAGCCACACCCATAGAACCGGTTGTTAAGAAATTTGAATCCCACCCCTGCCAGCATTGCCTGGATGTAGTCAACTCATAAAATATTTCTATGGTCTTTTTAGAGTTGCCACCTTCCTTCCTTCCTTTTCTTCTTTTCCCCCTTTCCTTCTTCTTTCTCCTTCCTTACTCTCTTCCCCTCTTTGCTTCTTTGTCTTTCCTCTTTTCCTTTCTCCTTTCCTGTCTCTTCTTGCATGCTCAAGTACAAAAAGGGAAACATTTCTCCTTTTATTTTGTTTCGCTAACCCTCTGCCAGTGAAAACAGAGCTGGGGTGTGTGTGTAGCCCCCCCGGGCCCCATTTTCAGCCATGACAGCCTCCTGCAAGCCTATGCCAGCAAAAACAGACCTCGTGGGCTCCCCCAGCTTCATTTTTGATAAAAGAGGCACTGCGAGCCAGTCCGTTGCTGTTTCCACGGTGGCCCTGCGGGCCAGATCTAAGCAATTTCCCGGGCCGTATTTGGCCTGTGGACCTTCTGTAAATTATCTTTTCAGTTTAGAAATGATAAAAGCTATGTAATCAATCCATACAACAGGACAAAAAAGGTTTCCGACATTCTGATCTGTAATGAGCCTGAACATCATTTTAAAAGAGAAAATAAATCAAACTAAAATATGAAGTATGCTCAGTTAACATGTTGCAAAATCCATATCTTGTGCTCTTCATGGTTTGGTCTTTCTTCTCTTCAATATTTCTGGTTCTTCAGCATCTTTCTCATTCTGCAGCAAGCAGAACTGGAATATGCAATATGGCCCTAATAATGAAGAAGATTACGAAAACTTTTGGAACACTTGCATTAAGGTTGAGCTGCAGGGGCTGAGAAACTGGGCTGCTTTCAGAACAGATGCGTTTATCCCTTGTTTGAAAGTGGAACATCTTGTCTTGGGGGCTCTTTGGAGACATCTAAGCAACAGCTGGAGAGCCATCTGTCGAGCATGCTTTAGTGGTTTTCTCCCCCATTACACGGAGAGTGACACCAGGTCATCTGTCCCCAGCTTCATGCTCTCTAATTCGGTTGTTTCCAGTTCCCCAGATAAGAAACTTTAATTGTTATTTTTCTGTATATACCACCCACCAATGTCTCCATCTCAAAGATAACAATAATAATATAATAGCAGCCACCACCAAAAGTGCCATGTTATACAAAAATGACACCAAAACAAAAATGACACCATAAACACATGCACACATTATATGTATGTGTATGTGTATGCATATGTCTGTCTGTCTGTCTGTCTCTCTACCTATCATCTCTATATCTACCTACTTACCTACCTACCTACCATCTCTATATCTACCTACCTCCTACCGTCTATCTATCTATCTATCTATCTATCTATCTATCTATCCATCTATCATCTATCTATCTATCCATCTATCTATCTATCTATCTATCTATCTATCTATCTATCTATCTATCTATCCATCTATCATCTCTATCTATCTATCTATCTATCTATCTATCTATCTATCTATCTATCTATCATCTATGTATTATCTATCTATCTATCTATCTATCTATCTATCTATCTATCTATCTCTATCTCTCTCTCTCTCTCTCTCTCTCTCTCTCTCTCTCTCTCTCTATCTATCTATCTATCCATCTATCATCTATCTATCTATCTATCTATCTATCTATCTATCTATCTATCTATCTATCTATCTATCTATCTATCTATCTATCTATCTATCTATCCATCCATCTATCATATCTATCTATCTATCTATCTATCTATCTATCTATCTATCTATCTATCTATCTATCTATCTATCTATCTATCTATCTATCTATCTATCTCAGTCCATTCTGAATACATAGTAATAGAATAACAGTTGGAAGGGATCTTGGAGATCTTCTAGTCCAACCCTTTGCTCAGGCAGCAAACCCTATACCATTTCAGACAAATGAATCTCTTCTTCAAAACCACCAGTATTTGACTACCCACAACTTCTGGAGGCAAGTTGTCCCACTGGTTAATTGTTCTAACAATTAATTTCTCCTTAGTTCTACGTTGCTTCTCTCCTTGATGAGTTTCCACCCGTTGCTTCTTGTCCAGCCTTCTTGTGTTTTGGAGAATAGCTTGACTCCCTCTTCTTTGGGGCAGCCCCTGAAATATTGGAACACTGCTAGCATGTCACCATTAGTCCTTCTTTTCATCGAACTAGACATCCCCAATTCCTGCTACTGTTTTTCATTGTTTCAGCCTCCCCCCCACTTCAAAAAAAGAGTATTGGGAGTTAACAAGATGGTATATAATATATAGTACAAAGCTATTACAGAATCTAGTTGTTCTGCTTCAGTCTGCATGGTCAAATCATCATCTGGAAGACTGAACAGAATGAATTAGAATATGCTCTAAAATGTTTCCCAACTGAGATTCTAAAAATAGACGGTTCTTTTGATCTTGGTTCTCCGTGTTTTTCTTCCATCAGCAAATGCATTTTTCTGTCCTTTCTAAAATCTTAGTGCCTCTAGTAATCTGGGACCTAGCCTAATAATATTTTCCCCAATCTGCTATATGATATATAACTTTTTACCAAAATTATGGCATGATTTTACAAAATTAAAGATACCTGCAAGTGAACAAAAATGTATCAGTGCTGATTTTTTTAATGTATTTTTTAATGTTTTGTTTTGTGCTTCTTGTCTTGTATTTTCTTTTTTGTCTTTTTGGGGAGTTTTTGTTTGGAGTTTTGTATTTTAACTTTATCTATCTATCTATCTATCTATCTATCTATCTATCTATCTATCTATCTATCTATCTAAAAAAACTAAAAAAGAATAAAATAAAAATAAGACAAATTGACCAGATTTTTCACTCACTCGAAACAAATTAGGCAACTATTGTGTTTATTTTTTAGATCTATCCTTTTTTGATTCTCTGTCCAAGAATACATGATTATCACAATCTCTGGGACCATATGCTTTCCTTCAATATCTCCTCAGAGACGTGTTGAATAATGCCACTAAATTTAACAGGGGTGGAAAAAGAATGGGTAACAATCATATTGATTGTTTGATTTGTTAAATTTGCTATTCTTACTTCATTTTCATTTTCATTAAGTTGATGAACAGGCATACCTTTGCCCTTACCATTTGACAGGTTGAAAAACCAAGCGTGTGGCCCACATCTATACATCACCGGAAAAATGGAAGGCTTGGATTTCTTTTCTTTTTTTAAATAAATAACATATTTATTCATTCTTTTATCAGAAAAAATAAAATACAAAACAAAGAAAAAGAAAAAGAAAGCAGAAAGAAAAACAGATTAACAAACATCTAATACTAACAAAAAGGAAAAAAAGATGTGTTTTTTTTAAAAATCCAAATATCAAACATATCTAGAATTAAACAGTTCTTGATACCAAATGTCTTCACAAAAATGGTCATCTTAAGTTTCAAATTTGATACCAGGTCTGTCTAATAAACCCAGAAGGAAAAGACACGGCCTGTTCAATATTATGTGGAAAGTTTATCTTGATCCAGTTATATTTGCCATTGGATATAAAATTGAGACTATCACAGAATGACAGAAACCACTAAAATGGTCCAGGGGTATGAAAAAGATTTTAAAAAACCAACAACAATAAAAAAAAATCAAGCAAACAGGTTCAGATTCCCACAAGGAGAATTAGTAGACTGGAAAAATCTGATTGGGTTCTGTAACTCCAAGCTACTCCAGTGTTTTTGTGTAGCAAAAACCTCTTCTGAACACATGTCCCATCAACCATGATGTGAGAAACATTTCTGACAAGTGTTTTAATTGTCAGTCAAATGAGCCAAGGAAATCTGGCACTTTCCTTAAAAGTAAACACATGTGCATTTTTAAAATGTCACTTCAAGAACACTTAAGGGCTTCCTGTCATTTTTTAATGTGTTTGGTGTCATTTCTTTTGGGAAAAACAAAATGCAGATATTTTTATTTCACTCACGCTTTGAAGGGTCTGGGTGATTTATAAATATCTTATGATATCCCAAAGAAATCTCAACCTCAACTGACCAAATACAGGAGAACAGGAGCAACCACAAATAAATCAATTATAGGATTAAAAAGGTGACAGCTAAAGTGAAACTTGAAAATATCCTTGAAGGATGATTTGGTACTGAGAGCATTTCTGCGTCAACCTCACCGTTTCTTCTTCTCCAAAGTACTGTTGAGGTGAGTCTTGAGTGTTTCCTGATCCACTAAAGATGAAAAACTGAGAACAGCATGATGGCAACTGAACTTTGATGGGAGGGGATGCAAATAGCCAGGGTGAAGAATTCCTGCCAGTGGGAGAATGGACTGCTTTCAAACTGAACAGAGCTGGGTTGTTGCAGCGCTTCAAGCAAAGCAATATGCATGCTGTGAATTCAGATGTTCTGCAGATGATTTAATAATGAGCTGACTTAATTCCCAGTGTAATGTATGCAATAAAGATTAATAAAGTGTGAGCTTGGAGTAAGTGCAGGGTTCTGGCCCTGCACTTCTGATTGGCTGTTAAGCGGCCGGACCGGATTGGCCCGTTCCATGGAATCCGATTGGCCCTTAACAGAGAGTTCCTATTGGTTATAAGAGCTAGCGTTCCTAGCTCGGTATTGGTTAAAGTTACAAGGTTTGCCTATATAAGGCGGGTTTTAACTGCTATTAAGTAAGTCACAATGTAAATAAAGAGCTGGAGTTCACCGTTCAGAGGCTTGTCTCCATTCTTTCTCGCCCATGCTCAAAACTTAACACCCAGCACAGCAAATGCCAAGAAATTGGACAGATCCAGAGCTGAGTATGTCACCTAGACTGGTGACAATGTGTTTGGTAGTCAAAGTTTGGTTACAGGAATTTGGGTATGTCTAGAACAGGGGTCTCAAACACAATTTACCTGGGGGCCGCTAGAGGCAGAGTCTGGGTGAGGCTGGGCCGCATAATATTATACTTTATATTATACTTTATATTTATATTATACACTAATATTATACTTTCATATCACAGTGGGGGCACAGGATATCATCCTGCAGGCTGCAATTGGCCCGTGGGCCGTGAGAATGAGCCCTCTGGTCTAGAAGGACTAGAGGTGATACTATTATGGTGTTCCAATATTTATGGGATTGCAACAAAGAAGGGAGGGAGGTTCCATCTATTTTCCAAAGCCCCTGAACAGGACAAGAAGCCATGGATGAAAACTAATCAGGGAGACAACCTACCTAGAAATAAGGAGAGATTTCCCAACAAAACAATTAATCAGTGGAGCAGCTTGCCCGCAGAAGTTGTGGTCCATCCCTGAAGGTTTCTAAGAAGTGATTGAACATTTGTCTAGAATGGTCTAGGGTTTCCTGCTTGATCAAGGGGTTGGACTAGAACAGTGGTCACCAACCACTGGGCTGGGGACCACTGGTGGTCCGTGAGAAAATTTTGGTGGTCCGCAGAGAAATGTCACCCCCCAAAACACCCCCCAAAGCAATTAATCCAGGCTGTGTGGGAACACAAGGCTGCACCGCTCACATGGCCCACGGGAACACAGCTTGCGTCACTTGCATTGTGAACAACACAAGGGAGTGAGAGGAGGGGGGAAAGGGCAGAGGGGGGAACTTACCCCATGTGCCCCATGCATCTGGCCTAGCCACCGGGCTGCTTCTTTCCACTTCTTTCTTCTTCTGCTTTTGTCTACACTCAAGGAAAACAGCAAAAGTTTTTCTTTCTCTCCCTCAAACTCCGCCAGAAATGAGTCTTTGGGACACTGCAAGGCATCCTGCTTCAAGAGGCTACGCCAGCACGACAAGTCTCACACAGACTCATTTTTGGTGGAGTTTGGGAGGGAGAAAGGAAGACTTCTGTTGCTTCTGCTGCTTTCCTTGCATGAAGCCAAAAGTCTCTCTCTCTCTCTTTCTCTTTCTCTCTCTCTCTCCCCCTCCCTCCCTCTCTCTCTCCCTCTTTCCCTGAAAATGGAGCTGGAGATGGTATCCTGCGATCCCAAATAAAGAATGATCGATCGGTAGGAAAATGGGGTGGGGAATTTTCCTGCAGACTTTTTCGAGATTTTCCCAGGGTCTCTGGTCTGCGGGATTTAAAATTATGAGTTTGGTGGTCCCTGAGGTCCAAAAGGTTGGCGACCCCGGACTAGATGACCTCCAAGGTCCTTTCCAACTTTATTATTCTGTAAACAGCAAGTCTGGAGAACAAACCACCATCAACAGGACCAGAGTGGATTGTAAACTGGTACCAGTATCTGAATGGAGGTGCCTGTGATGTTGAGGATATGTGGGCTGGTTGTACAAAATTAAAAGCCAATGAGCAGTTTTGCTCTCCCTAAATGTAAGAAAGATGCCAACAAAAGATTAATGTATTTTCTTCCAGTGGTGGTTATTCATCACAAGGACTACTGTCTGACTGCTTTCTAGTCAAAATGTCAAATGAGCCACTGGGAATTCAGGATACATCCCCCCCCCCGTTTTAAGAGGTTCACTGCAGAAAGTTAAAATCACTCCAGGAGAATAGCTGTGGTTGCTATGAAGATAACCTTTTCAGAGAGAGCTCAAAATCTACAAATGCCAAAGAGCAGGCAGGGGCCTCTAAAGGAACTGGAGGAGTAAGCTCTTGATATCAATTGTGTTGAAGTGTCAAAGGAAGGGAAGGAGGAATGGAAGGAGGAAAGAAGGGAGGGAAGGAGAAAGGAAGGAAGGAAGGAAGGAAAAGAGGTAAAAGGAAAGAGGGAAGGAGGAAAGGAGGAAAGGGAGGAAAGAAGAAAAGAAATTCAAGAAGAAGGTAAAAGAAGGAATAAAAGAAAGAAGGAAAAATGAAGGAAAAAAGAGGGAGAAGGAAGAAAGGAAGGAAAAGAGGGAAAAGGAAAGAGGGAAGGAGGAAAGGAGGGAAGGAGAAAGAAGGGAAGGGAGGAAAGGAAGAAGGAAGAAAAAGAGGGAGAAGGAAAGGAGAGAAGGAGGGAGAAAGGGAAGAAAGAAATTCCAGTAGGCCACACCCACCATGCTGGGATTTTTGAATCTCATCCCTGCATATATAAAGAGAACTTGGTATTGTAACCTGGGCACATGTCTAAGCAAGCCAGGAGAAAGCAAGAAAATTGGGTTGGGTGAGGTAGGAATTGTTATATATTTGCATACTTACCTATGATGGGTTGGTCTGTGGCGGTGGGAGATTTGAAGAGCTGTCATTGGCCACAAGCCGCGAGCAGCTGGCTGTGGTTTCTCCGTGCTCAGATCCTAGAAGAAAATAAAAAGAGAAAAAAGTCAACTGGGTCTCGAGTCTCTTTTCCCACAATGCAACACTGGCGACGAAGGTGGGATTCTGAGACAAAGGAGCCCAGTTGAGCACGTGGCAATGAGGACCGAGCGAGAAGAAATGGCCGGGAACAACTCTCCACCCGCATCATTCAACCCAACAACCAAGGACTGGGAATCCTACATTGGCCGATTCCTCATGTTCCTAGAAGAAAGCGACCTCCAAGGAGTATCCGAAAATAGAAAGAGAGCCATTTTCTTCACCCATTGTGGTCCCGCAAAATGGCAAAGGCATTAACGGCACCCACCGATGTAAAGACGATGGCGTGGACGGACCTAGAGAAATTACTGTGAGCCCACTATGCACCAATCATTTTATGCCTCAAAGACATGAATTTTATCAGCGCAATCAAAAGAAAGACGAGAGCATCGGAGATTTTGTTGCAGCACTAAGAGACATTGGCGGAGCATGCGAATTTCTAAACATGGATGAAGCCATGAGGGACTGTGTGGTCCTCGGATTAAAGGACCGTACACTACAGGGTCGACTACTAACAAGACCTAAGATAAAACAAGGAGGCAATAGAAGAAGCCACCACAGCGGAAGCTACACAGAAATCGGCAGCCACCATGTGACAAATGAATAAATTACCAAAGGAAACCCAAAAAGACACTAGTCAAACACACAATAAGACAGCAGAGGAAACAAAAAAATCCACCACCACAACACACCACAAGGACATTGAATCCCTATCAGAAGACGAAGAGGAAGAAGAAGAGGTAAATCAACTCCAGTCGGAAAAAAGTAGATGGGAGCAAAATGAAAGAAGGTCAGAATTCTGTTGTGACGGGTGTGGAGGAAACCATCCACATTCTGAAAGCCGTTTCTTTGATGCTATTTTCAGATATTGTGAATGTGGGGACACATAGCTAGGGCATGCCAAACAAGAAATAAAGATGGCCCTAGACAAAGATGGAACACACACACACCCCCGGGAGAGGGAAAAGCAAATAGGGAGCCGTTGGAGTCAAGAGAACAGAAACAAGCGGTGGAAAGAGGCAAACAGAAAAGAGGAAACACATCAAACAATAACCACTGGGCACTCAAACTTAACCTATGCAAAAAAGGTACATGTACAAGTCACCATAGAAGGCCAGCCATGCGAGATGGAGGTGGACTCAGGCTCGTATTTATCAATGGTATCGTGGAATACCCTAAAAGGACTAATACATGATATAAACAAGGGAGAGATCAAAATACAAAAGCTCACACTAAAGGACTACCAGGAAAACAGAATTCCTGTAGTTGGTACCGGACACTTCAAAGTTAAATTCAAAAAACACACTAAAGTCCTCCCATTAACAATAGTCGACTGGGATTGACCCAGCCTATTGGGACTCGAATGGTTTGCACCATTAGGAATCGAAGTAACCAGAATAAACAGCATTACTGAGACAGACTGGGAAGAGGACCTGATAAAAGAATTCTAGGACGTCTTCAATGGAGAACTGGGCAAGTACCGGGGGTCCCCTATCTAATTTAATTTAAATCCAAATATAGCTCCTATAAGACTAAAGGCGAGATGAGTCCCTTTTGCATTAAAACCAAAAATTGATGAACAATTAGATAAACTTATCGCACAGGGGGTATTAGATCCAGTAGACCACGCAAGGTGGGAAACCCCAATTGTTACCCCTATTAAACCAGATGGGTCAGTACGTATCTGCGGGGACTACAAAGCAACCCTAAACCACACGCTACAGCAAAGCGCATACCCAGTTCCGGTGGTACAGCACCTATTACATTCTTTAGCGGGAAGTAAAATCTTCACGAAATTGGACTTTGCACAAGCCTACCAACAATTACCAGTTGACCCAGAAACAGCAGAAGCACAAACAATTGTGACACACAGGGGGGCATTCAAATGCAACAGACTGCAATTCAGAGTTAGCGTGGCCCCAGGGGTATTCCAGAGTTTAATGGAACACCTATTGCAAGGAATAAAGGGGGTAGTACCATACTTTGATGATGTATTAGTATCAGCCAAGGACAAAGGACAACTGAAAGACCGCCTAAGGGAGGTCTTTAAAAAGTTTAAAGAAGCGGGACTTAAAGTAAAAAAAGAGAAGTGCCAATTAGCCACCGACAAAGTTGAATTCCTGGGATACCTCATAGACAAAGAAGCGATCCACCCCACTGAAAACAAAATCAGAGCAATAAAGGAAGCTCCCAGACCCCAAAATAAAACAGACTTGCAAGCCTTCTTGGGACTTATTAATTTTTACAATGTATTCTTGCCACAGAAAGCAATGATAGTGGAACCACTACACAGGTTGCTTGATAAGAAAGCTACCTGGACCTGGGGGGGACAAGAAGAAACAGCATTCCAGGAAATAAAAAACTTATTTACATCAGACTGTGTGCTAATACAATACAGTGAGACCCTTCCAAAAACACAAACATGCGATGCATCACCATTCGGCATTGGTGCCATACTCAGCCATGTATTACCCGATGGAAGAGAAGCACCTATCGCATTCTATTCGAAAACTCTATCTAAACCGGAGCAGAATTACAACCAACTAGACAGAGAGGCATTGGCTGCAATAACAGGAATAAAGTGTTTTCACGGGTATATCTATGGCAGACCTTTTTTACTTGTCACAGATCATAAACCTCTTCTAGGAATCCTTGCAGGAAACAAAGCTACACCTAACATACTGTCACCACGAATGACGAGGTGGTCCGAATTCCTAGCTGCCTATAACTACAACTTGATCTACCAAACAGGAAAGAACATAACACATGCTGACGCCCTGAGCTGTTCCCCCCTACCCGACTTGGACAATGATCCTGCACCAACCACATCAACCCTTCAAATCGAGACGTTGACAAACCTACCCATAACAGTGACAGAAATTGCTACGGAAACCGTGAGGGACAAAAAACTGGTGCGGATTTTAAATTGGGTAGGTAAAGGGTGGCCAGAGACTGCAAGTAATGAGACTGTTATATCATTTCAGAATAGACAAATGGAACTATCAATCTTAAAGGGATGTATACTATGGGGGCATAGGGTGGTCATACCGAACATATTAAGGAAATGAATACTTGAATTATTGCATGAGGGTCACCCGGGTATTGTCAGAATGAAGTCCCTGTCCAGGAGTTATGTATGGTGGTCAGGGAAGGATAAAGACATAGGAGAATGGGTAGCAATGTGCAAACGATGCCAAGAATACACATTGATATTGCAGGACCAACTAAAGGACACACATTCTTAATAGTCGTAGATGCTTACTCAAATTGGCTGGAGGTAAGCATCATGCACTCAACCACAACAGAAGCTGTTATTAGACAACTAAGGAAACTTTTTACAGCACATGGATTGCCAGATTTAGTTGTATCCGACAACAGACCACAATTCATGGCAATAACATTCGAGGGGTTCCTGGCAGAACAAGGGATAAGGCATGCACTAACAGCGCCGGGACATTTGGCTACGAACGGACAGGCGGAACACATGCTCTGTTACACAAAGGAAGCACTACACAGATTGGGACAAAAATAGACAAACTACTAAGTATACAACACATTACACCCAACATCACAACAAATAAAAGCCCAGCAGAATTATTAATGGGAAGCAAACTAAGATCAAACCTAGACAGACTACACCCCACATATAGCCCAGAAAAGCCAGCAGACTCCTCCAGTAAGTGCTGCACATTCAAAACAGGGGACCTAGGATATGCAAAGAACCTCACAGGGGAACCATTGTAGATACTGGCAAAAATAACCCAAACAACAGGCCTCCGGTCATACAGGTTAGACACAGAGGATGGGAGAAGCTGGAGGAGACACATAGACCAAATCAGATTGAGGATCACACTGAGAAACACTAACAATCAGGAAGAAGAAGGGGGAGACCCTCCGCCAACCTCTAACAAAACAACCAAACCAGAGAGGTTGGAGACCCCTCAAACACAGACAAAAGGGGAGGGGGAGACCCTCCACAAGTCAAAGAATTGACAAAACAAACCCTAACAACGGTACAACAGCCAATACTAACATTAGCCCCGATCGGAAATCGCAAACATGTATCTGAAACCATAGAAGAAGAAAACAACTTGGGGACACTGGAGCAGCCTTCGAAGAACCATCAGGAAGCCTCTCCTCGCAGGTGCGGCCGAGTCGACTCTTCTGCCAGTGAAAAATCTAATTGGAGAGCATGACTGATGACTCTCGGCTATGGACGTTTTTTGGTTGGATGATACCCCCAGAGGGGTAGGTGGGAAAGCAGGATCAAGGGTGACAGTGAATTACATATCACAGAGTTGGCTACGCCCAGATTAGTGCCGGATGTAGAATGTTAACTTCAAATAAATCTCTTTAGTTTTGGGAGTGTGGCTCGAGGCTCATGATTTATTTGGAGCAACTGCCGGAACCCTGACAACCATGCTCATAAGCATGAAAAATAGAAGTGAAAAAGATAGTTCTCAACTTACAGCAGTTCATTTAGTGATTGTTAAAAATTGCAATGACCCTGAAAAAAAAGTGACTTAGGACCATTTTTCACACTTATGCCGGTTGCACATACCCATGCGATGAAAATTCAGGTGCCTGACATCTGATTCACATTTATGACTGATGCAGCGTCCTGTGGTCACTTGGTCAGCTTTGGCGACCTTCTGACAATGGGAATGAGAATAGATTCACTTAACGACCGTGTTACTAATTTAACAACTGCAGGGATTCACTTAACAATGCAGCAAGAAAAGTGGTAAAATGGGGCGACACATTTCTCACTTAGCAACATACTTTTGGGGCTCCATTATGGTCGTAACTTGAGGACCACCTATACATGACCTTCCCTTTACCTGTCCTTGTTTAAGGTTGGGGGCAAAAACAAAATAATTTCAAAAGCCAGAGAATTTCAAAGGAAATCCCCGGAGGAAGAGCAAAATGAAAATGTCAGCTGCCATATTGTTTGGCCTTTAGCGACACACAATCTTTCTCTCTCCTTTGTGTGGCTGTTTGTGTGAGTGATGTTCGGTTTTAGCTTTGAAGAAAAAGTATACAGGGCTCCTCTGAGAAGCCAGAATGTAGCTTTCATCCCAATCTTTGAGGACATTCAGATTTTGGCAATGAAAATGGTATCAGAAGGATTCCGCTTTTTGAGAAATCTTTTCCCGTTGAGATTTTAAGAAGATGTCTGCTCATCGCCCAGTTCCTTTTTAGCCCTGAAATCCTTTCTCCTTCCCTCCCTCCCTCCTTCTTTCCTTCCTTCCTTCCCTCCCTCCTTCCTTCCTTCTTTCTTCCCTTCCTCCCGCTTTCCCTCCTTTCTTCCTTCCTTTCTCCCTCTCCCCTTCCTTCCTTCTTTCCTCCCTCCCCCTTCCCTCCTTCCTTCTTTCCTCCCTTTCTCCCTCCTTCCTTCCTTTCTTCTTTCCCCCTTCCCCTTCCCTCCTTCCCCCCTCCTTCCTTCCTCCCTCCCTCCTTCATGCCTTCCTTCCTTCTTTCCTCCCTCTCTCCTTCCTTCCTTTCTTCTTTCCTCCCTCCCCCTCCCCCTTCCTTCTTTCTCTCTTCCCTCCCTCCTTCCTTCTTTTCTTCCTCCCTTCTTTCCTCTCTCCCTCCCTCCCTTTCTTCTTTCCAACCTGCCTCTCTCCCTCCCATCCTCCCTTCCTCCCTTCCTCCTCCCTCCCTCTATCTTTCCTTCATCCCTCCTTCCCTCCTTCTTGCTTTCTTTCTTTCTTTCCTCCCTCCCTCCTCCCTCCCTCCCTCCCTTTCTTCTTTCCAACCTGCCTCTCTCCCTCCCATCCTCCCTTCCTTTCTTCTTTCCTCCCTCCCTCTATCTTTCCTTCATTTCTCCTTCCCTCCTTCTTGCCTTCTTTCTTTCTTTCCTCCCTCCCTCCCTCTATCTTTCCTTCATCCCTCCTTCCCTCCTTCTTGCCTTCTTTCTTTCTTTCCTCCCTCCCTCCTCCCTCCCTCCCTCCCTTTCTTCTTTCCAACCTGCCTCTCTCCCTCCCATCCTCCCTTCCTTTCTTCTTTCCTCCCTCCCTCCCTCTATCTTTCCTTCATTTCTCCTTCCCTCCTTCTTGCCTTCTTTCTTTCTTTCCTCCCTCCCTCCCTCCTTCCTCCCTCTCTCCCTCCCTTTCTTCTTTCCAACCTGCCTCTCTCCCTCCCATCCTCCCTTCCTCCCTCCCTTCCTTCTTTCCTCCCTCCCTCCCTCTATCTTTCCTTCATCCCTCCTTCCCTCCTTCTTGCCTTCTTTCTTTCTTTCCTCCCTCCTTCCTCCCTCCCTCCCTCCCTTCCTTTCACAGCTGTTAGCCATAAACAATGCCAAGTTTCTTAGCCAGGTGTTCCTCTACCAAAATACAGATAGTCCTCAAGTTATGACCAGAATTGAACCCCAACTTCTTGATGCTAAGCGAGACAGGTGTTAGATGTATTTTACCCCATTTTTGACCTTTCTTGCTGCAGTTGTTAAGTGAATCGCTGCAGTTGTTAAATTGGTAACACAGTTGTTAAGTGGATCTAACTTTGACTTTGCAAAAGCGTATCACATGACCCTGGGAAATGGCAAACATCATAACTGTGAGTCAGTTGCCAAGCACCTGTATTTTGATCACGGGATCACGGGGATGCTACAATGGTCATAGGTGTGAAAAATGGTCACAAGTCACTTTTTTTCAGGGCCATTTTCAGTGACCACTTCGAACAGTCACTAAACAAACTGTTCTAAGTCAAGGACAACTGGTAGGAGCTGACTAATGTAGATGGTACCTCTTTATTTATGCAGAAGTAAAAGGACTCCACAGATACAAGATTAGATACCCCTTAAAAGGACTAGCTGTCCTGTTTATTTTCTTGAGTTTCTTTTTAGGCCTGAAATCAATACCTACCTACCTATAGGTTAACACAGAGGTTAAAATTGTGTTACCATTGCTTTATATTTTCACAGGTATAATTCTACATATCTCACCACTCTATATCTATCTATCTATCTATCTATCTATCTATCTATCTATCTATCTATCTATCTATCTATCTATCATCTATCATCTCTCTCTCTCTCTCTCTCTCTCTCTCTCTCTCTCTCTCTCTCTATCTATCTATCTATCTATCTATCTATCTATCATCTGTCTGTCATCTATCTATTTTTCTTTGTTTCTTTGTTTTTTTCTTTTTCTTTCTTTCTTTTTTCTTTCTTTTCTTGTCTCCCTCTCTTCCTTCCCTCCCTCTCTTCCTTCCCTCCCTCTCTCCCTCCCTTCTTCTTTTTCAAAAAAGATAACCACTGTAACATTAATCAGATTTCAATAATATAACCTGGCAAGGCAGTTAAAAAAATTCAGAGATTCAGCATTCCCTTTTTATTCACACACACATTTTCAAAAAAAATTTTTTTTTTAAAAAAGAAAACCTTTGGAAGTTTTGCTAGGCATTGCTGATTTCCTAAACCTTGCATGGATTGATTTTTGCACATGGCTCTGGCAGACTGTTTTTGAGGTGATGTCATCTCAGGCACGTTGTCCTCTTGCTACGGTCACATTGTGTTGCATGTGTTGCACAGAATCAGGTGTGATAATACGAGCAAGAACATATACGCCAGAGGAAAACGCATTGATTAACTGAGGACCTGCTTCCTTCCTGCTAGAATCAAAACTGGGGATGTTGAAATCTCAAAGCCGAGCAGGTGTTAATTCAAAAATGAATTGACATGAGCAGAATCGTCTTTCCTAGTTTTCAGAGCTTTGCATTTCATGCGAGTAATCGTGGATCGCTTGCTTTCTGTCATGCCCCTGTTGGAGTCTGACTCTGAGGGAGAGGAGGAACAGCCGACAGGGAGTGGAAGTGTGGCTCCGGAGATTGTGGAGGAAGTTGGGCAGTCAGGGGAAGACCCAGGCCCATCCCCTCTCCATCCTAGGGCATGAAGGGAGGAGAGGATAAGGGAGAGATGTGAATGGCATGGTCTATGCGGGAGAAAAGGGCCTTGATCCCCTTCATGGGCTGCAGCTGTGAGAACTGGTTAAAAAAATGGACATGCCATTTAAACTAAAAATGCCTATAAATTATAAAGAGTAAAAACAACACAGACCACACTGAAACAATTAAGGGAACCAGGCAACATAAGGGCTTGAAGACGTCCACAGATATCGGAACACACACTGGGAAGGATACTAAACTCAAAGAGGAACGACAAACTAGAGATATTTCCACACTTTGTTTCTAGCACTGGCCCATACGCAAGTCCGTCCTTTTAACCAGTTCTCATAGCTGCAGCCAATGAAGGAGATCAGGGCCCTTTCCTCCCCCGTAGACCATGCCATTCACATTTCTCCCTTATCCACTCCTTCCTGCATGCCCTAGGATGGAG
The DNA here is from genome assembly GCA_033807585.1 of Hydrophis major. Lineage (NCBI taxonomy): Eukaryota > Metazoa > Chordata > Lepidosauria > Squamata > Elapidae > Hydrophis > Hydrophis major. Next base: position 137,468,716 of record CM066332.1, on the reverse strand, counting down.
AGGGGATGGGCCTGGGTCTTCCTCTGAATGCCCAGCCAGCCTGTGCCCTTCTCCAGTTTCCTCCACAACCTTTGGAGCCACACTCCCACTCCCTGTCGGCTGTTCCTCCTCTCCCTCAGAGTCAGTCTCCAACAGGGGCACGACAATTTCTTTCCTCTTCATGTACCTCAAATGGGAAAAAAGTCGAGTTTTATACACATGTTATAAGCTTTTGCAGGGAAGGGCGGAATTGCAACAATCATATGTTAATCTCTGAATAAATATTTTTTGAAAAAAGTCCTCAGAAATAAAACGTCCAATTGCACTGAGTCGCACAGCAAGGATGCACTTGAGCCGAATATGGAGAAACAAGGACATCAGCCTAACAACCAAATATAGGTTAGTTCTCTCTATTGTAGAGGTGTCAAACTCAAGGTCTTAAATCTGGCCTGTGGGGCTGCCCTGAAAACAGCAAAGGAGTGGCCCCCAGTGCCTCTGCCAGCGAAAATGGGTAACAGATAAGACATAATAGATAATCAGAGTTGGAAAGGGACCTTGTAGGTCATGTAGTCCAACCCCCCGCCCAAGCGGGAGGTGATACAGGGAGACGTATTTGAGAGAAGTGTTTGAATAATATACACAGAGCACACAGATACACTGTACAGTAAATGTAGGCTTTTACTTCCAGAAACGTTAAGCAAAGTCCAAAATAAGCAATCCAAAAGTCATTCACAGGTAAATCAGTCAGTTTTTCAATCCAGGGATAATCCAAATATCAAATTCCAGTGTCAAAAACAGTTCAGTATCAGATTTACATTAAATCCATTAATATCAGCCAATTAGAAAAATGGAGCAACGGCAATACTTTCCAACAGAAGGAAACAGAGATAATCACTCAGACACACTCTCTTCTGAGACTAAGACTAAACAACCCAGGTTTCTGGCTCCATCTTATGGCTGTTTGAGAAACCACACCCAGTTGCATGCTCTTGCATTACCTTAAAGATATAGTACTAAAATGTTTATCCTGGTTTATATATTTCTAACCCAAATACCTGTTAGGTGACTTATATTCCTAACACCTCTGTTAATGCAACTTAGGATTGCATTGGCTTTTTTGGCTGCTGCTGCACACTGCTGGATCATATTTAGCTGGTTGTCCACTAAGACTCCAAGATCCCTCTCACAGTGGACATGTTCGGCCCTCCCAGGCTCCATTTTCAGCTGTGACGGCCTTCTGCAGTCCTCTGCCAGCTCCATTTTCACTGGCAGAAGGCTGCAGGAGGCTATCCCGGGTGAAAATGGGGCCTGAGAGGGCCACATGTGGCCCCCTGACCAGCATTTTTTGCTGACAGAGAGCCGCACAAGGCCATTGCAGCTGGCCACCCCCCCACCCAGGTCAAACACAACCTTGATGCATCCCTCAATGAAATCGAGTTTGACACCCCTGTTCTACCGTGTTCCCCGAAGCAATCTATGGTTGCAAAAGTTGGACCCTAAAAAAGCAAGACAGGAAGAAAATCAATTCATCTGAGTTGTGGTGCTGAAGAAGACTCCTTGGATTCCTTGGACGCTAAAGGACACTAAAGCAACTACTGGAACACACAATGCCAGATATATCACTGCGGTGAAACCACAAAACAGCGTCTCACTTACTTTGGCCATGTCATGTGGAGAAATTCACAGGAGAAAGCAATTATATTCCTTTTCCTTAAAAAGGAAGCAGGCTGCCAGAGAACATGATGGCGTGGACACCACCAAAGCTGACATCAGCCAGAGCATAGAACAACTCAAAGAAGGAGTGAAAGATGTGGAGAGACTTGGCCAGGAGAATTGCCAAGAGTTTGACACGACGAAATGGATAACATCGTCATCAGAGGTGGTCTTCAGCAGGTTCTGACCAGTTCTGGAGAACTGGTAGCGGACATTTTGAGTAGTTCAGAGAAACGGCAAATCCCGCCTCTGACTGGAGATTTTACAGTATTCTTCCCTGCCACGCCCACAGAACTGGTAGTAAAAATTTTTGAATCCCATCACTGATCATCATCATAATCAATTTCAGAAACTACCACTCCTGCATCATCCTTGATACTTCTGTGTATGATGAGCGTATCAGCAGAAGAGAACAACAACTATTTGTTTTTGTTTTTTTTAAATAAAGTTTTATTTGGGTTTTCACACATACAAAATGCAAGTAAAACGTCTTTTTTGAAAATAGCATGGTCCTGGATTGAACTTCTTTATACAGACACAAAACTCAATTTCATGCTCCTTTTTGTGTTCTATTCCATATCTTATACTATTCTACATTTTCCGAATAGTTTTTCCCCTCTTTTAATTTTCTCAATTTTATTTTGATTGTCTCATCTCAATTCAAATCATTGTATTTATAATTTTTTCTGTTCTGTTTCAATTTCATATTATCTTTCCTCAAGAAACAAATTTTCTCCTGTAGTTACTAATTGGAGTATGACATCTTTATATCTTTTAATTACATCCATTCAAGAGAAAAAACTTGTGACTGTGGAGTTTGAATCCATGGGTTGGAATAATTCCAAAATTGAAAAAACACACAGTAGTATAGTCCAAGACGGAATATATTTCGGGGGCGATTGTTTAACCCCCTTGTTCACCCGCGAAGTACAATAAGGCAAATGTTAAAACCGTTAAAACCGTCATAAAAACCGTCATAAAACCAAGGATGACCGCTGCTCCCGTTCTTTTAATCCAATTGGCTTATTAAGATTAAGCCAGTGACCGGTCGTCACGTAGCTGACTCCTCCTCGTCGCTGAGACGCGGTTTGGTCCGTTGACGCTGCCCCCTAGTTAGCCTTAATTGGGCTATTAGGGGCTTCCAAATTGCGCTTAAGTGAGCGGCGTCAGCTCGATTACACACATTGTCCGTTGCGGCAATTAGTAATTGCTCGCTTACTCGTCGTTCCCGAAAGTTATTTTGGTGTCTCAGCAACACCGCAGGCTGACTAAAGTTTACAGCATGACCCGTTGACAAGGCATGCGCGGCAATAGCCGAAGAGGACTGTAACTGTTCATGCTCTGCCGCTGAATTGACCGTTTTTTGGCTTAGTCTTCGGTGTTCATCACACCTGGTAGCTAACGCCCTCGATGTCTCTCCGATGTACGAAACTCGGCATTCTGAACAGAAAATTTGGTAGACCACGTCTTCCGTCATAGTAGCGGGTTGTCTGTCCTTAAGATGTGTTAACTGTGATCCAAGTTTGTTTGGTGCTGAGAACACCACACGGATCCCAACCGGTTCATAATGCGTCGTATGGCTTCACTTGTATTGTGTTCATAGGGGATGACGATGGTCTTGGGGCGGTCTTGTTGACGCTGACTAGAGTCATCTGCTTGAGTATTCAGTCGGGGCGCCGTCTCCTTCAGGTGCACTCTTTTGGCTTGTTTAATTAGGAGCCGCCTAGGGTAACCGTTTTTCTGCAGCGTTGAGATGATTTCTCGTTCTTCAGCCTTGCGGTCAGCCTCTTCGGTGCATAGACGTGACGCTCTTGTAAACAGGGAGTTTGCGATGCCCAGTTTAACTTTCACACTGTGGCCAGAATCGTAATTTAAATAGCGGTCTGTGTGAGTCGGCTTTTTAAAAACTGTCGTTGTTAATCGCCCCGAGCCCGCCTTTTTCACAAGACAATCCAGGAAGGGAAGGGTGTGCTCCTCTGACTCCCCTTCGCAGGTAAACTTTACCGATTGTTCACATGAATTAAGGTGGTCCAGGAAGGAATCTCTGTCCGGGTTACGTAAAATTACAAAGGTGTCATCAACATAACGTAGCCAGACTTTTGGGGGACGGGTAAAGCTCTGCAACGCCTTTTTTTCAAAATGCTCCATGAACACATTGGCTAGAATTGCTGAGATTGGTGAGCCCATTGGTAAGCCATCTGTTTGTCTGTACAATTCCTCGCTAAAGGTGAAGAACGTTGCATTAACACACAACCGTACCAACGAGACAATATCAATAACTTCCAGTGCCGTTCTTTGGGGCAGCGTGGGGTCCTCTTCTAGTCGAGATGAGATGACTTCTAGGGTTTTGTTAATGGGTACATTTGTGAATAACGCCGTCACATCGTAGCTGACCATACCGTCCTCCTCTGTCATCTCCACCCCGCTCAACAAATCGACGAAATGTTTTGAGTTTTTGACATGGTGCTCCGTTTTACCTACAAGTGGGGTCAGCAGCGTTGACAAGAAACTTCGCCAACCCATATGTCGGTGACCCGATGAAGTCAACGATGGGTCTGAGTGGGGCGTTTTGTTTGTGTATTTTTGGAAGTCCATAGATTCTTGGGCATCTATTGTTCTTAGGTTTTATGCGGAACCAAACGTTCTCTCCAAGTTTTGACTTCAACCGGAAGAGCGCCTGACAAGCGTCCTTTTTTAAACCGTTCATCACCGTAGACGCCGGTTTTTTCTCGACTTTTTCATACGGGCCTTCAGAAAGGTGCTGTTTCATCTTGTTGGTGTAGTCACTTTTATCCATTACCACTGTACAGTTTCCTTTGTCAGCTCTCATGATGACAATGGAATCGTCAGTACGCAATTCCTTCAACGCCTTCCATTCCTCCTTAGTTAAGTTCGACCCGCTTTTTGTCCTTCTATGGAGTACCCCTGCGACCTGGGTTCGTACTATGTCAGCTTCTTCTGAAGATAATTCTCCTAGCGCCGCTTCCACTTGTGGGATGACTTCGAGTGGCGATATGTTCTCCTTCAGAACGTTGAAATTGTGTCCCTTTGCCAGCAACCGTGTCTGTGATGTAGAGAGCTCTTTGGATGAGAGGTTCTTCACTCCCATGTTACCTGTGGGCGTTTGCGGTGGATGTTGGGCCAGGTTCAGTCGATCAAATTTGGCCGCCTGTCTTGTCCTACACAATCTGTCCATTCGAGTTCGCCACGCATCTGCAGTGGTCAATAAAATCTCGATATCTTCCTCAGCAAGTATGCTGCGCAAAGACTCGATCATGTGTGTCCTTTTTTGTCTAATACCCTTCAATTTCTCACAGATCTCGTGAAGTCGAGCTTTCAACAATTTCCGCTGGGCATTTTTGACGATACTCTGAAAGACCTGCCCCCCTGGTGGTGTTTTCAGATACAGAGAGGTTGGAATGATGTGCGAGAGTAAGCAACGGCGGTTGAAAATCCTATGGTTGGCGTAACGGGCCTCCAACTTTGCCTGATTGATTAGACCTCCGGCGAGTCTCCGGACGAATAATCCGTAGCGTTCACGCAAACGAGAGAAAAAACTTGTGACTGTGGAGTTTGAATCCATGGGTTGGAATAATTCCAAAATTGAAAAAACACACAGTAGTATAGTCCAAGACGGAATATATTTCGGGGGCGATTGTTTAACCCCCTTGTTCACCCGCGAAGTACAATAAGGCAAATGTTAAAACCGTTAAAACCGTCATAAAAACCGTCATAAAACCAAGGATGACCGCTGCTCCCGTTCTTTTAATCCAATTGGCTTATTAAGATTAAGCCAGTGACCGGTCGTCACGTAGCTGACTCCTCCTCGTCGCTGAGACGCGGTTTGGTCCGTTGACGCTGCCCCCTAGTTAGCCTTAATTGGGCTATTAGGGGCTTCCAAATTGCGCTTAAGTGAGCGGCGTCAGCTCGATTACACACATTGTCCGTTGCGGCAATTAGTAATTGCTCGCTTACTCGTCGTTCCCGAAAGTTATTTTGGTGTCTCAGCAACACCGCAGGCTGACTAAAGTTTACAGCATGACCCGTTGACAAGGCATGCGCGGCAATAGCCGAAGAGGACTGTAACTGTTCATGCTCTGCCGCTGAATTGACCGTTTTTTGGCTTAGTCTTCGGTGTTCATCACACCTGGTAGCTAACGCCCTCGATGTCTCTCCGATGTACGAAACTCGGCATTCTGAACAGAAAATTTGGTAGACCACGTCTTCCGTCATAGTAGCGGGTTGTCTGTCCTTAAGATGTGTTAACTGTGATCCAAGTTTGTTTGGTGCTGAGAACACCACACGGATCCCAACCCGGTTCATAATGCGTCGTATGGCTTCACTTGTATTGTGTTCATAGGGGATGACGATGGTCTTGGGGCGGTCTTGTTGACGCTGACTAGAGTCATCTGCTTGAGTATTCAGTCGGGGCGCCGTCTCCTTCAGGTGCACTCTTTTGGCTTGTTTAATTAGGAGCCGCCTAGGGTAACCGTTTTTCTGCAGCGTTGAGATGATTTCTCGTTCTTCAGCCTTGCGGTCAGCCTCTTCGGTGCATAGACGTGACGCTCTTGTAAACAGGGAGTTTGCGATGCCCAGTTTAACTTTCACACTGTGGCCAGAATCGTAATTTAAATAGCGGTCTGTGTGAGTCGGCTTTTTAAAAACTGTCGTTGTTAATCGCCCCGAGCCCGCCTTTTTCACAAGACAATCCAGGAAGGGAAGGGTGTGCTCCTCTGACTCCCCTTCGCAGGTAAACTTTACCGATTGTTCGCATGAATTAAGGTGGTCCAGGAAGGAATCTCTGTCCGGGTTACGTAAAATTACAAAGGTGTCATCAACATAACGTAGCCAGACTTTTGGGGGACGGGTAAAGCTCTGCAACGCCTTTTTTTCAAAATGCTCCATGAACACATTGGCTAGAATTGCTGAGATTGGTGAGCCCATTGGTAAGCCATTTGTTTGTCTGTACAATTCCTCGCTAAAGGTGAAGAACGTTGCATTAACACACAACCGTACCAACGAGACAATATCAATAACTTCCAGTGCCGTTCTTTGGGGCAGCGTGGGGTCCTCTTCTAGTCGAGATGAGATGACTTCTAGGGTTTTTGTTAATGGGTACATTTGTGAATAACGCCGTCACATCGTAGCTGACCATACCGTCCTCCTCTGTCATCTCCACCCCGCTCAACAAATCGACGAAATGTTTTGAGTTTTTGACATGGTGCTCCGTTTTACCTACAAGTTAATTCATGCGAACAATCGGTAAAGTTTACCTGCGAAGGGGAGTCAGAGGAGCACACCCTTCCCTTCCTGGATTGTCTTGTGAAAAAGGCGGGCTCGGGGCGATTAACAACGACAGTTTTTAAAAAGCCGACTCACACAGACTGCTATTTAAATTACGATTCTGGCCACAGTGTGAAAGTTAAACTGGGCATCGCAAACTCCCTGTTTACAAGAGCGTCACGTCTATGCACCGAAGAGGCTGACTGCAAGGCTGAAGAACGAGAAATCATCTCAACGCTGCAGAAAAACGGTTACCCTAGGCGGCTCCTAATTAAACAAGCCAAAAGAGTGCACCTGAAGGAGACGGCGCCCCGACTGAATACTCAAGCAGATGACTCTAGTCAGCGTCAACAAGACCGCCCCAAGACCATCGTCATCCCCTATGAACACAATACAAGTGAAGCCATACGACGCATTATGAACCGGGTTGGGATCCGTGTGGTGTTCTCAGCACCAAACAAACTTGGATCACAGTTAACACATCTTAAGGACAGACAACCCGCTACTATGACGGAAGACGTGGTCTACCAAATTTTCTGTTCAGAATGCCGAGTTTCGTACATCGGAGAGACATCGAGGGCGTTAGCTACCATGTGTGATGAACACCGAAGACTAAGCCAAAAAACGGTCAATTCAGCGGCAGAGCATGAACAGTTACAGTCCTCTTCGGCTATTGCCGCGCATGCCTTGTCAACGGGTCATGCTGTAAACTTTAGTCAGCCTGCGGTGTTGCTGAGACACCAAAATAACTTTCGGGAACGACGAGTAAGCGAGCAATTACTAATTGCCGCAACGGACAATGTGTGTAATCGAGCTGACGCCGCTCACTTAAGCGCAATTTGGAAGCCCCTAATAGCCCAATTAAGGCTAACTAGGGGGCAGCGTCAACGGACCAAACCGCGTCTCAGCGACGAGGAGGAGTCAGCTACGTGACGACCGGTCACTGGCTTAATCTTAATAAGCCAATTGGATTAAAAGAACGGGAGCAGCGGTCATCCTTGGTTTTATGACGGTTTTTATGACGGTTTTAACGGTTTTAACATTTGCCTTATTGTACTTCGCGGGTGAACAAGGGGGTTAAACAATCGCCCCCGAAATATATTCCGTCTTGGACTATACTACTGTGTGCTGTAGTATTCCTGGACCACCTTAATTCATGCGAACAATCGGTAAAGTTTACCTGCGAAGGGGAGTCAGAGGAGCACACCCTTCCCTTCCTGGATTGTCTTGTGAAAAAGGCGGGCTCGGGGCGATTAACAACGACAGTTTTTAAAAAGCCGACTCACACAGACCGCTATTTAAATTACGATTCTGGCCACAGTGTGAAAGTTAAACTGGGCATCGCAAACTCCCTGTTTACAAGAGCGTCACGTCTATGCACCGAAGAGGCTGACCGCAAGGCTGAAGAACGAGAAATCATCTCAACGCTGCAGAAAAACGGTTACCCTAGGCGGCTCCTAATTAAACAAGCCAAAAGAGTGCACCTGAAGGAGACGGCGCCCCGACTGAATACTCAAGCAGATGACTCTAGTCAGCGTCAACAAGACCGCCCCAAGACCATCGTCATCCCCTATGAACACAATACAAGTGAAGCCATACGACGCATTATGAACCGGGTTGGGATCCGTGTGGTGTTCTCAGCACCAAACAAACTTGGATCACAGTTAACACATCTTAAGGACAGACAACCCGCTACTATGACGGAAGACGTGGTCTACCAAATTTTCTGTTCAGAATGCCGAGTTTCGTACATCGGAGAGACATCGAGGGCGTTAGCTACCAGGTGTGATGAACACCGAAGACTAAGCCAAAAAACGGTCAATTCAGCGGCAGAGCATGAACAGTTACAGTCCTCTTCGGCTATTGCCGCGCATGCCTTGTCAACGGGTCATGCTGTAAACTTTAGTCAGCCTGCGGTGTTGCTGAGACACCAAAATAACTTTCGGGAACGACGAGTAAGCGAGCAATTACTAATTGCCGCAACGGACAATGTGTGTAATCGAGCTGACGCCGCTCACTTAAGCGCAATTTGGAAGCCCCTAATAGCCCAATTAAGGCTAACTAGGGGGCAGCGTCAACGGACCAAACCGCGTCTCAGCGACGAGGAGGAGTCAGCTACGTGACGACCGGTCACTGGCTTAATCTTAATAAGCCAATTGGATTAAAAGAACGGGAGCAGCGGTCATCCTTGGTTTTATGACGGTTTTTATGACGGTTTTAACGGTTTTAACATTTGCCTTATTGTACTTCGCGGGTGAACAAGGGGGTTAAACAATCGCCCCCGAAATATATTCCGTCTTGGACTATACTACTGTGTGTTTTTTCAATTTTGGAATTATTCCAACCCATGGATTCAAACTCCACAGTCACAAGTTTTTTCTCTCGTTTGCGTGAACGCTACGGATTATTCGTCCGGAGACTCGCCGGAGGTCTAATCAATCAGGCAAAGTTGGAGGCCCGTTACGCCAACCATAGGATTTTCAACCGCCGTTGCTTACTCTCGCACATCATTCCAACCTCTCTGTATCTGAAAACACCACCAGGGGGGCAGGTCTTTCAGAGTATCGTCAAAAATGCCCAGCGGAAATTGTTGAAAGCTCGACTTCACGAGATCTGTGAGAAATTGAAGGGTATTAGACAAAAAAGGACACACATGATCGAGTCTTTGCGCAGCATACTTGCTGAGGAAGATATCGAGATTTTATTGACCACTGCAGATGCGTGGCGAACTCGAATGGACAGATTGTGTAGGACAAGACAGGCGGCCAAATTTGATCGACTGAACCTGGCCCAACATCCACCGCAAACGCCCACAGGTAACATGGGAGTGAAGAACCTCTCATCCAAAGAGCTCTCTACATCACAGACACGGTTGCTGGCAAAGGGACACAATTTCAACGTTCTGAAGGAGAACATATCGCCACTCGAAGTCATCCCACAAGTGGAAGCGGCGCTAGGAGAATTATCTTCAGAAGAAGCTGACATAGTACGAACCCAGGTCGCAGGGGTACTCCATAGAAGGACAAAAAGCGGGTCGAACTTAACTAAGGAGGAATGGAAGGCGTTGAAGGAATTGCGTACTGACGATTCCATTGTCATCATGAGAGCTGACAAAGGAAACTGTACAGTGGTAATGGATAAAAGTGACTACACCAACAAGATGAAACAGCACCTTTCTGAAGGCCCGTATGAAAAAGTCGAGAAAAAACCGGCGTCTACGGTGATGAACGGTTTAAAAAAGGACGCTTGTCAGGCGCTCTTCCGGTTGAAGTCAAAACTTGGAGAGAACGTTTGGTTCCGCATAAAACCTAAGAACAATAGATGCCCAAGAATCTATGGACTTCCAAAAATACACAAACAAAACGCCCCACTCAGACCCATCGTTGACTTCATCGGGTCACCGACATATGGGTTGGCGAAGTTCTTGTCAACGCTGCTGACCCCACTTGTAGGTAAAACGGAGCACCATGTCAAAAACTCAAAACATTTCGTCGATTTGTTGAGCGGGGTGGAGATGACAGAGGAGGACGGTATGGTCAGCTACGATGTGACGGCGTTATTCACAAATGTACCCATTAACAAAACCCTAGAAGTCATCTCATCTCGACTAGAAGAGGACCCCACGCTGCCCCAAAGAACGGCACTGGAAGTTATTGATATTGTCTCGTTGGTACGGTTGTGTGTTAATGCAACGTTCTTCACCTTTAGCGAGGAATTGTACAGACAAACAGATGGCTTACCAATGGGCTCACCAATCTCAGCAATTCTAGCCAATGTGTTCATGGAGCATTTTGAAAAAAAGGCGTTGCAGAGCTTTACCCGTCCCCCAAAAGTCTGGCTACGTTATGTTGATGACACCTTTGTAATTTTACGTAACCCGGACAGAGATTCCTTCCTGGACCACCTTAATTCATGCGAACAATCGGTAAAGTTTACCTGCGAAGGGGAGTCAGAGGAGCACACCCTTCCCTTCCTGGATTGTCTTGTGAAAAAGGCGGGCTCGGGGCGATTAACAACGACAGTTTTTAAAAAGCCGACTCACACAGACCGCTATTTAAATTACGATTCTGGCCACAGTGTGAAAGTTAAACTGGGCATCGCAAACTCCCTGTTTACAAGAGCGTCACGTCTATGCACCGAAGAGGCTGACCGCAAGGCTGAAGAACGAGAAATCATCTCAACGCTGCAGAAAAACGGTTACCCTAGGCGGCTCCTAATTAAACAAGCCAAAAGAGTGCACCTGAAGGAGACGGCGCCCCGACTGAATACTCAAGCAGATGACTCTAGTCAGCGTCAACAAGACCGCCCCAAGACCATCGTCATCCCCTATGAACACAATACAAGTGAAGCCATACGACGCATTATGAACCGGGTTGGGATCCGTGTGGTGTTCTCAGCACCAAACAAACTTGGATCACAGTTAACACATCTTAAGGACAGACAACCCGCTACTATGACGGAAGACGTGGTCTACCAAATTTTCTGTTCAGAATGCCGAGTTTCGTACATCGGAGAGACATCGAGGGCGTTAGCTACCAGGTGTGATGAACACCGAAGACTAAGCCAAAAAACGGTCAATTCAGCGGCAGAGCATGAACAGTTACAGTCCTCTTCGGCTATTGCCGCGCATGCCTTGTCAACGGGTCATGCTGTAAACTTTAGTCAGCCTGCGGTGTTGCTGAGACACCAAAATAACTTTCGGGAACGACGAGTAAGCGAGCAATTACTAATTGCCGCAACGGACAATGTGTGTAATCGAGCTGACGCCGCTCACTTAAGCGCAATTTGGAAGCCCCTAATAGCCCAATTAAGGCTAACTAGGGGGCAGCGTCAACGGACCAAACCGCGTCTCAGCGACGAGGAGGAGTCAGCTACGTGACGACCGGTCACTGGCTTAATCTTAATAAGCCAATTGGATTAAAAGAACGGGAGCAGCGGTCATCCTTGGTTTTATGACGGTTTTTATGATGGTTTTAACGGTTTTAACATTTGCCTTATTGTACTTCGCGGGTGAACAAGGGGGTTAAACAATCGCCCCCGAAATATATTCCGTCTTGGACTATACTACTGTGTGTTTTTTCAATTTTGGAATTATTCCAACCCATGGATTCAAACTCCACAGTCACAAGTTTTTTCTCTCGTTTGCGTGAACGCTACGGATTATTCGTCCGGAGACTCGCCGGAGGTCTAATCAATCAGGCAAAGTTGGAGGCCCGTTACGCCAACCATAGGATTTTCAACCGCCGTTGCTTACTCTCGCACATCATTCCAACCTCTCTGTATCTGAAAACACCACCAGGGGGGCAGGTCTTTCAGAGTATCGTCAAAAATGCCCAGCGGAAATTGTTGAAAGCTCGACTTCACGAGATCTGTGAGAAATTGAAGGGTATTAGACAAAAAAGGACACACATGATCGAGTCTTTGCGCAGCATACTTGCTGAGGAAGATATCGAGATTTTATTGACCACTGCAGATGCGTGGCGAACTCGAATGGACAGATTGTGTAGGACAAGACAGGCGGCCAAATTTGATCGACTGAACCTGGCCCAACATCCACCGCAAACGCCCACAGGTAACATGGGAATGAAGAACCTCTCATCCAAAGAGCTCTCTACATCACAGACACGGTTGCTGGCAAAGGGACACAATTTCAACGTTCTGAAGGAGAACATATCGCCACTCGAAGTCATCCCACAAGTGGAAGCGGCGCTAGGAGAATTATCTTCAGAAGAAGCTGACATAGTACGAACCCAGGTCGCAGGGGTACTCCATAGAAGGACAAAAAGCGGGTCGAACTTAACTAAGGAGGAATGGAAGGTGTTGAAGGAATTGCGTACTGACGATTCCATTGTCATCATGAGAGCTGACAAAGGAAACTGTACAGTGGTAATGGATAAAAGTGACTACACCAACAAGATGAAACAGCACCTTTCTGAAGGCCCGTATGAAAAAGTCGAGAAAAAACCGGCGTCTACGGTGATGAACGGTTTAAAAAAGGACGCTTGTCAGGCGCTCTTCCGGTTGAAGTCAAAACTTGGAGAGAACGTTTGGTTCCGCATAAAACCTAAGAACAATAGATGCCCAAGAATCTATGGACTTCCAAAAATACACAAACAAAACGCCCCACTCAGACCCATCGTTGACTTCATCGGGTCACCGACATATGGGTTGGCGAAGTTCTTGTCAACGCTGCTGACCCCACTTGTAGGTAAAACGGAGCACCATGTCAAAAACTCAAAACATTTCGTCGATTTGTTGAGCGGGGTGGAGATGACAGAGGAGGACGGTATGGTCAGCTACGATGTGACGGCGTTATTCACAAATGTACCCATTAACAAAACCCTAGAAGTCATCTCATCTCGACTAGAAGAGGACCCCACGCTGCCCCAAAGAACGGCACTGGAAGTTATTGATATTGTCTCGTTGGTACGGTTGTGTGTTAATGCAACGTTCTTCACCTTTAGCGAGGAATTGTACAGACAAACAGATGGCTTACCAATGGGCTCACCAATCTCAGCAATTCTAGCCAATGTGTTCATGGAGCATTTTGAAAAAAAGGCGTTGCAGAGCTTTACCCGTCCCCCAAAAGTCTGGCTACGTTATGTTGATGACACCTTTGTAATTTTACGTAACCCGGACAGAGATTCCTTCCTGGACCACCTTAATTCATGCGAACAATCGGTAAAGTTTACCTGCGAAGGGGAGTCAGAGGAGCACACCCTTCCCTTCCTGGATTGTCTTGTGAAAAAGGCGGGCTCGGGGCGATTAACAACGACAGTTTTTAAAAAGCCGACTCACACAGACCGCTATTTAAATTACGATTCTGGCCACAGTGTGAAAGTTAAACTGGGCATCGCAAACTCCCTGTTTACAAGAGCGTCACGTCTATGCACCGAAGAGGCTGACCGCAAGGCTGAAGAACGAGAAATCATCTCAACGCTGCAGAAAAACGGTTACCCTAGGCGGCTCCTAATTAAACAAGCCAAAAGAGTGCACCTGAAGGAGACGGCGCCCCGACTGAATACTCAAGCAGATGACTCTAGTCAGCGTCAACAAGACCGCCCCAAGACCATCGTCATCCCCTATGAACACAATACAAGTGAAGCCATACGACGCATTATGAACCGGGTTGGGATCCGTGTGGTGTTCTCAGCACCAAACAAACTTGGATCACAGTTAACACATCTTAAGGACAGACAACCCGCTACTATGACGGAAGACGTGGTCTACCAAATTTTCTGTTCAGAATGCCGAGTTTCGTACATCGGAGAGACATCGAGGGCGTTAGCTACCAGGTGTGATGAACACTGAAGACTAAGCCAAAAAACGGTCAATTCAGCGGCAGAGCATGAACAGTTACAGTCCTCTTCGGCTATTGCCGCGCATGCCTTGTCAACGGGTCATGCTGTAAACTTTAGTCAGCCTGCGGTGTTGCTGAGACACCAAAATAACTTTCGGGAACGACGAGTAAGCGAGCAATTACTAATTGCCGCAACGGACAATGTGTGTAATCGAGCTGACGCCGCTCACTTAAGCGCAATTTGGAAGCCCCTAATAGCCCAATTAAGGCTAACTAGGGGGCAGCGTCAACGGACCAAACCGCGTCTCAGCGACGAGGAGGAGTCAGCTACGTGACGACCGGTCACTGGCTTAATCTTAATAAGCCAATTGGATTAAAAGAACGGGAGCAGCGGTCATCCTTGGTTTTATGACGGTTTTTATGACGGTTTTAACGGTTTTAACATTTGCCTTATTGTACTTCGCGGGTGAACAAGGGGGTTAAACAATCGCCCCCGAAATATATTCCGTCTTGGACTATACTACTGTGTGTTTTTTCAATTTTGGAATTATTCCAACCCATGGATTCAAACTCCACAGTCACAAGTTTTTTCTCTCGTTTGCGTGAACGCTACGGATTATTCGTCCGGAGACTCGCCGGAGGTCTAATCAATCAGGCAAAGTTGGAGGCCCGTTACGCCAATCATAGGATTTTCAACCGCCGTTGCTTACTCTCGCACATCATTCCAACCTCTCTGTATCTGAAAACACCACCAGGGGGGCAGGTCTTTCAGAGTATCGTCAAAAATGCCCAGCGGAAATTGTTGAAAGCTCGACTTCACGAGATCTGTGAGAAATTGAAGGGTATTAGACAAAAAAGGACACACATGATCGAGTCTTTGCGCAGCATACTTGCTGAGGAAGATATCGAGATTTTATTGACCACTGCAGATGCGTGGCGAACTCGAATGGACAGATTGTGTAGGACAAGACAGGCGGCCAAATTTGATCGACTGAACCTGGCCCAACATCCACCGCAAACGCCCACAGGTAACATGGGAGTGAAGAACCTCTCATCCAAAGAGCTCTCTACATCACAGACACGGTTGCTGGCAAAGGGACACAATTTCAACGTTCTGAAGGAGAACATATCGCCACTCGAAGTCATCCCACAAGTGGAAGCGGCGCTAGGAGAATTATCTTCAGAAGAAGCTGACATAGTACGAACCCAGGTCGCAGGGGTACTCCATAGAAGGACAAAAAGCGGGTCGAACTTAACTAAGGAGGAATGGAAGGCGTTGAAGGAATTGCGTACTGACGATTCCATTGTCATCATGAGAGCTGACAAAGGAAACTGTACAGTGGTAATGGATAAAAGTGACTACACCAACAAGATGAAACAGCACCTTTCTGAAGGCCCGTATGAAAAAGTCGAGAAAAAACCGGCGTCTACGGTGATGAACGGTTTAAAAAAGGACGCTTGTCAGGCGCTCTTCCGGTTGAAGTCAAAACTTGGAGAGAACGTTTGGTTCCGCATAAAACCTAAGAACAATAGATGCCCAAGAATCTATGGACTTCCAAAAATACACAAACAAAACGCCCCACTCAGACCCATCGTTGACTTCATCGGGTCACCGACATATGGGTTGGCGAAGTTCTTGTCAACGCTGCTGACCCCACTTGTAGGTAAAACGGAGCACCATGTCAAAAACTCAAAACATTTCGTCGATTTGTTGAGCGGGGTGGAGATGACAGAGGAGGACGGTATGGTCAGCTACGATGTGACGGCGTTATTCACAAATGTACCCATTAACAAAACCCTAGAAGTCATCTCATCTCGACTAGAAGAGGACCCCACGCTGCCCCAAAGAACGGCACTGGAAGTTATTGATATTGTCTCGTTGGTACGGTTGTGTGTTAATGCAACGTTCTTCACCTTTAGCGAGGAATTGTACAGACAAACAGATGGCTTACCAATGGGCTCACCAATCTCAGCAATTCTAGCCAATGTGTTCATGGAGCATTTTGAAAAAAAGGCGTTGCAGAGCTTTACCCGTCCCCCAAAAGTCTGGCTACGTTATGTTGATGACACCTTTGTAATTTTACGTAACCCGGACAGAGATTCCTTCCTGGACCACCTTAATTCATGCGAACAATCGGTAAAGTTTACCTGCGAAGGGGAGTCAGAGGAGCACACCCTTCCCTTCCTGGATTGTCTTGTGAAAAAGGCGGGCTCGGGGCGATTAACAACGACAGTTTTTAAAAAGCCGACTTACACAGACCGCTATTTAAATTACGATTCTGGCCACAGTGTGAAAGTTAAACTGGGCATCGCAAACTCCCTGTTTACAAGAGCGTCACGTCTATGCACCGAAGAGGCTGACCGCAAGGCTGAAGAACGAGAAATCATCTCAACGCTGCAGAAAAACGGTTACCCTAGGCGGCTCCTAATTAAACAAGCCAAAAGAGTGCACCTGAAGGAGACGGCGCCCCGACTGAATACTCAAGCAGATGACTCTAGTCAGCGTCAACAAGACCGCCCCAAGACCATCGTCATCCCCTATGAACACAATACAAGTGAAGCCATACGACGCATTATGAACCGGGTTGGGATCCGTGTGGTGTTCTCAGCACCAAACAAACTTGGATCACAGTTAACACATCTTAAGGACAGACAACCCGCTACTATGACGGAAGACGTGGTCTACCAAATTTTCTGTTCAGAATGCCGAGTTTCGTACATCGGAGAGACATCGAGGGCGTTAGCTACCAGGTGTGATGAACACCGAAGACTAAGCCAAAAAACGGTCAATTCAGCGGCAGAGCATGAACAGTTACAGTCCTCTTCGGCTATTGCCGCGCATGCCTTGTCAACGGGTCATGCTGTAAACTTTAGTCAGCCTGCGGTGTTGCTGAGACACCAAAATAACTTTCGGGAACGACGAGTAAGCGAGCAATTACTAATTGCCGCAACGGACAATGTGTGTAATCGAGCTGACGCCGCTCACTTAAGCGCAATTTGGAAGCCCCTAATAGCCCAATTAAGGCTAACTAGGGGGCAGCGTCAACGGACCAAACCGCGTCTCAGCGACGAGGAGGAGTCAGCTACGTGACGACCGGTCACTGGCTTAATCTTAATAAGCCAATTGGATTAAAAGAACGGGAGCAGCGGTCATCCTTGGTTTTATGACGGTTTTTATGACGGTTTTAACGGTTTTAACATTTGCCTTATTGTACTTCGCGGGTGAACAAGGGGGTTAAACAATCGCCCCCGAAATATATTCCGTCTTGGACTATACTACTGTGTGTTTTTTCAATTTTGGAATTATTCCAACCCATACATCCATTCAACTCTAATTTAAACTTCAATATATACCTTAAGTTTATGACCTTCAATATAATACATAATATATAACTTCCAATCGAATTCTGCTTGGTACATTCTTATAATACACACTATATTCTTTTTAAAAAAGATTATATATATAAGAACAACTATTTGTTGTTGTTAGTTACGAAGTCGTGTCTGACCCATCATGACCCCATGGACAATGTTCCTCCAGGCCTTCCTGTCCTCTACCATCCTCCAGAATCCATTTAAGTTCACTGCTTCAGGGACTCCATCCAGTTACCTCCTTCTCTGCCGTCCCCTTCTTCTTTTTTGGCCCTCCATTGTTCCCAGCATGAGGCTCTTCTCCAGGGAGTCCTTCCTTCCTTCTCATGAGGTGGCCAAAGTCTTTGAGTTTCCTCTTCAGGATCTGGCCTTCTGAAGAGCAATCAGAGTGGATCTCCTCTAGGACTGACCGGTTGGGTGGACTTGCAGCCCAAGGGACTCACAGGAGTCTTCTCCTCCAGCACCAGAGTTCGAAGGCCTCCATTCTTTGGCACCCAGCCTTCCTTACAGTCCAACTTTCACAGCCATACATTGCCCAAAAATGGGCCCGTTCCGTTTCCAGAGAGCCTCAGGAGTCTGGGAGGCTGTTTTTGCCTTCCTGGAGGCTCAAGGAAAATCTGGAAAACCTCCAGAGCCCAGGGAGGGCAAAAACCGTGGCGCAGGAGGCTGACTAGGCCACACCCACCCAGCAACCGGGCAGAGAACCCTTTGCTAAAACTTTTGAAGCCCACCCCTGGGTGGCATATATAATTTAATATATGAATTAAAAAAAGAAGTAAAATTGTTTGATGAGTCAGTTTCCTTCCGTGAGGTTTAGTGCTCTCCCTAAATGGAATTCTTTTTTTTTTGAAAAAAGATTTTATTAATTTTCTACAAACAAACAAGACAAACAAAACATTAAAACATTCAACTCTCGTATGTACATCCAGTGTGTCAGTTGGTTCATCATTTTTGTGCATTCATTCTGTAGTCCCAGCTACAATTATGTTACATAACAACTCATATTATCAATCCAAACTTATATATCCTAATATCACTAAAAAAAAAAAGAAATTTTTGACTATACTTTTAGTCATTTATGCTTTATGAGCTAACAATACTTTAACCAGATTATTCAACAAATCATATAATCATACCAAATCAATCCTAAAAAACCCTTTATAAATATAATATCAAATAACAAAATAATAGCAAAATAAGGATCCCTAAATGGAATTCTTAAAGCCAGTGATCTCCTCCTGCTTTGGCTCCCAAGTTCTTCTCAATGAAAGACCGATCCTTTGGAAACCTTACAAATGGTTTGCAAATGTTTGCCAATCCCATCTGCTCCGCCATGCCAAAAAGCGCAGTTTGCATTCTGTCTACCATGTCCGGAAGGAGCTGCCTGCTGTTTCTGTGGGCTTGGCTCTCAGTTTTTGTCAGGAAAGGGACCTGGTGGCGTTCATTGGGATGCATAGATACCATCTGCTCCAAGGTTTGATCGAGTTATGCTCACTCGTCCCACGATAAGGATGAAGCTCCATGGACCACGGAAAGGCAGGATGAATTTCCCACCGCTTAAGAATGTTGGAAGAGCATCAAGGAAGCCCAACGGCTTTCACTCAAGTCTGTTTGTCTGAACCTGTGATTGGTTATGGTGCAGCCATATGGCGCCCCTGTCAGCTTGTCACAAACTATTATTTCCTTTGCTTTGCCATTGTTTTGTCAGACCTGATTTGTGGGGGGGGGGGGGGGGGGGGTTGCAATTTTTTTTTAACCATTTGCATATTGGTGCGCGTACCAAAAAATCATCAAGGATAATTTCAGCAGCATTTGGTCAAGAGTGGTTGCAATTGAGCTACTAAAAACATGCCACTTTGCAGGTTCCGATGCTTAATAGAAAATCAGTTAAATGCACTGTGTCAATTACTGTTCCCAGAACAGAAGGTAAGAAAGTGAAGTTTGAATTATTATCCCTTCTGCCTTCTGTTTAGCATTTTGTTTTATATTTTTTCCCCGTGAAAACATTGCCTGCTATTTTGCAGTCGTCCCTTATTGGACCTTGGGTTCTTGGTGTAGTCTGATCTTGGTTGTTTGTGGGCATTTTGAGAACCAGTTTGGTGAAGTGGTTAAGGCTCTGGTCTAGAAAGGAGAAGACTTTGAGTTCTAGTCTGCCTGGGTCATTTTGGACCAATCATCAGGAGTCTGTGAGTTCTAGTCCCACCTTATGCATGAAAGCAGCCTGGTAACTTTGGGCCAATCACCAGGAGATTCTGAGTTCTAATTCCACCATAGGCATGAAAGCCAGTTGGGTGACTTTGGGCCAATCACCAGGAGACTGCAAGTTCTAGTCCTTCCTTAGGCACAAAAGTTAGCTGGGTAACTCTCTACCAGTCCATCTCCCAGTGTTGTTATTGTGGTGAAGAAGAGGAAAGAACAAGGGATGTTATGTATGTTAGCTGCCTTAAATTACTTTTAAATTAATAAAGGCAGGATAAACATCAAATAAATAAAGAATGGCCCAAGATGAATCATCTGTCAAAAATCTTTTGTTCCTTAATCCATCTGAACTGGAGTTGGACAGATTGATTGTGATCATGTGTGAGAACCGGAAAGATATTGTTTACAAAAGTTAACAGTAGCAGCAAAGTAAGCAACAACTTACTCTGCCAAAGCATAATTGGCTCTCTGACCTTGGGTTATTTATAAAAAAAATTAAAAATAAAGGAGGAATAAAAAAATATTTAAACAAAAGTCTGCTTTGTTAAGAACCCCTCCTTTTTCTCCTCCTCTGCAAACCCCACTCTCTTCTACTACTGATGATGTTACCTAGTTGGGTAAGGAAACGTCTGCAAGTTAACAGCCAAGCTTAGAGAGCATCAAGAATTCCAAAGTTCATCCCTGAACTACAAATATTTTCATCTATATCCGTGTAAGCTGCCTTGAGTTGCCGTGTGCAAGTAAGCAGCAATATAAATTTCATAAAATAAATAAACAGACTTTCCATATTTTCACATACCTTTGCCTTCTTATCCTGGTGTCCACAAGAGATCTGTCTCTAGAGCCAAAATCAACTTCTCTTGACCCATCTCAGCCTTTACAGCAGAAAGTCCGAGGCACACAAGTTACTCCTTCTGCTTCCTACCCTTAGAAGAACATCCTTTTTATAAATATAGATGCTTCATTGCATTTGGAATGAGCTCCTGGCTATCCCCAATTATGGATGGTAACTAATCAAGGAGAGAAGCAACCTAGAACTAAGGAGAAATTATCTGACAGTGAGAACAATTAATCAGTTGAATGACTTGCCTTCAGAAGTTGTGAATTCTCCATCACTGGAGAAGGCTTCTAAGAAAAGATTGGACAGCCATTTGTCTGAAATGGTCTTGGGTCTCCTGCCTGAGCAGGGATTGGACTAGAAGACCTCCAAAGTCCCTCCCAGCTGTGTTATTCTGTTATCTGTGTTTTTGTTATGCCACAGGTAGGATTGATTTTGTCTTCATCTTCACATCTCCAGGGTGTTTTGAAGAGAACACATTGATATACATTAGTCCCCAGTGACGTGACATTACTTTTGAACTGAGGAAAATTTAATTTAATTTAATTTTCTTTTATCAGTTGGACTGCTGTAGCCTACCCATGCAGAGTTAGGGAGTTCTTGCAGAGGGATGTGAGCGAACCTCGGAGCAACCCGACGGTGTGCATTTATCTATGTGGGAGCGAGGGAGAAGAATAAAAAAAAATCTTCCCTGTGGCTGGGCTGAGTTTAAGCATGGATGGGAACAGTGGTGGTCTGCAACCAGTTTAACAACTGGTTCTGGCCTAACGCAGACGCAATATTCAAAATACAGCAATTTGAAACTCAACTGCTTACTTTCTAGGGCAGCCCCAGAAGTAGAACAGCTGAGGCACGGAAATCAGCTGTGCCATGCAAATCTGTCATGGCCCTGTCGGAATCTGACTTGGAGGAGGAAGCCAAACAGTTGACAGGGAGTGGGAGTGTGGCTCCGTCGGCTGTGGAAGAAACTGGGAAAGGGCAAAATCTGAGTGGGCATAGTAGGGGAGAGGTAGAACAAGGGAGAGGGAATTCAGAGGAAGACCCATCCTCTGAACCCATCCTTCATCCTATGGCACGGAGGGAGGAATGGAGAAGGGAGAAACGTGTGTTGCGTGCCTTAGGGGTCGGAAAGGGCCCTGATTCCCTTCATTAGCTGCAGCTGAGAACACAGTGTATGAAAAAGACAAGCTGCATATAGCAGGCTGTTGGGAGCAAACGTGACTTTATCTTGTATTGTTGTGGCTTATCTGTGTTCCTGGAGACTTCCCAACTGCGTGAGTTTTGCCCTGCTTTCAAGTTTGAAATTCCTGCTCTTGCCCTGCCAAACTAATTACTTCAGTTTGGTTTGTTTGGATTTTAAGTTACAGTTTGTGTGTACTTTGTTTTGGATTGAATTCTCTGCAGCCAAAGGCTGTTCCTGGGAGTTTTTCTCCAGCCCAATGATAATCTGGACATGGTGGGCAAAGTTGGAGATAATAAAGGGACAATAAAGGGATAATAATAAGTATTGCTTATCTGACTGTGTTGCCTTTGTGCCATGCCCCGGATCATTACAGAATCAGCTGAGCCAGAAAGAAGTAAATGCAGGACAAGATAGGGAGAGAGCAGGTAGGCGAGGCCAGCTGATGGTTGGAACTACCAGTTCACTAGAACCAGTCTGAACCAACAGCAGGCCCACCAATGGATAGGAAGGCTCAAGGCTCAAGTCCATGTCTATTACTGAGTCAGGAAAGAGCCTTTTCTAAAACTGGCTAAGATACTTTAATTAGGATTGATTTACAAATCGTCCTTGATTTTTGATATCAGTTGAGCCCCAGATTTCAGCTGCTAAGCAAGACATTTGTTCAGTGAATTTTGCCCCATTTTACCACCTTTCTTGGCACAGCTGTTAAGTGAACCAAAGCAGTTATTAAGTGAGTAATATAGTTGTTACGTGAATCTGGCTTCCCCATCGACTTTGTTTTTCATAAGGTTGCAAAAGATGATCATATGACCCCTAAGACACTAAAAGCATCATATGAGTCAGCTGTCAAGCACCTGAATTTTGATCATGGGACCATGGGAAGGCTGCAATGGTTGCAAGTGTGGAAAAAACACACCTAAGTTACTTTGTCCAGCACTGTTGTAACTTTGAACAGCCACTAAATGAACTGTAATAAGTAGAGGACTCCTTGTATTGCATTCATAGGCCATCTTGTTGTGGCCCACCGGTGCCTGGCTGAGCCAGCAGCAGAGTTGGTCAGTAGTGAGGAAGTTGGAGAGGAACCTGGGCCATTCCTGGAGGCTGAGGAAGGCTCGGACGAGGGCTCTGCATCAAAGGCAGAGATGGGGCCAGGGCAGGCTGGCAGTCATCAGCTGCCTTCGGAGTTGGACAGCAGTGAGGCAGGGGAGCTTCTGGAACTGCACAGAACTGTCAAAAGGAAGGCACAATTAAGAACTCAGGGTCGATGTGGGAGTAAGGCCACAGGGGGATGATGAATGGCCCCTCCCATCAGGACTAAAACAGAAGCAAAAGGGGAGGGGGCTTTTGCAGGAAACAACTCGCTCGTTCCAGCCTTGTGGAGATTTGTCTGTATAACCCAGCCCTTCCCTGCCAGCACTGAGTGTGGAACTATTTACTGGGCAGTGTTCCAGGATTGATAAAGATCTGAGCTCATTAGTCTACTTTCACAAGACTGTTTGCCAAGCCATTGGCTGACTGTGAATGAAATAAATTCCCATTAATATAATGAAAGAGCTTTTGCCGGGAGTCAGAACTGACAGTGCTTTTTGGGGAGGCCTGGGACAGAACACATCCTTCTTCTTAAAAGTTTGACGTAGCAGACAATGAGAATTTATCTCATTTATTACAAATCTCTGAGAAGTGGCCCAAATTAGCCCCTGGCTTACAACTCTTCATTTAGTAACATTTCAAAGTTACAACGTCACTGCAAAAAGTGGCTTATGACCATTTTTCTCAATTACAGCTATTGCAGCATCCCCAAAGACACGTAATCAAACTTCAGATGCTTGGCAACTGGCATGTACTTATGACGGTTGCAATATCCTGAGGTCCTGTGATCCCCTTTGGCTGGGGTGAGATTCAAAATTCCCAGCAACTGGTTCTCTGCCCAGTTGCTGGGTGGGCCTGGCCTACCAGAACTTCCGTGATGGCTGTTTTTCGCCTTCCCCAGAGTCCGGAAGCTTCCCTCAGTCCTCTGGGAGGGCGAAAACAGCCTCCCCCAGGCTCCAGGTGGTCTCTGGAAGCCAGAAACAGGCCCATTTCTGGACATCCAGAACTTCTGGTTCAGCCTGTTTTTCGCCCTCCTAGAGCCTCTGCACGGAGCCTGCACTTACCTGCATCCAAAATGGGCCACATGGAGATTCCTGGGGTGGGCGGGGCCAGCCAGTCGGTTCAACTACTGGTTTGGTGAACCAGATGCAAATTTAACATCCGGTTTGCCCAAAGTGGCCCAAACTGGCTGAATCCCACCCCTGCCCTTTTGGGACCTTCTGACAAGCAAAGGCAATGGGGAAGCCATTTTCCCTTAACAACCATGTTATTAACTTAACAACTGCAGTGATTCGCTTAACAGTGGTGGCCAGAAAGGTTGCAAATTGGGGCACAGCTCACTTAACAACTCTCTCGCTTAGCAGTAGAAATTTTGAGCTCAGTTGTGGCCATAAGTCAAGGACTACCTTAGCAATGAGCAAAATCTGATCGTATCTCTGTTGTTTTTTTTTGCAGCAATTTAAAGACCGACATGTTTCTTCGAACATTGCCTGAAATCTACTTGATCAAATGGGAGTGATCCTCCAACACCTTATGTATTCTCACAAAAGGGACCGGATCCATTCTCCCATGGACCGTGTTACCATCCATTCCTTGAATCTTTCTAGAAAAATAAGGCGGCAAATTCAAATAAGCCTGAGACTCAATAAGCACACAAAGACACAGATGGTATGAAACATACATCTTAACTTTCTTTCTTTTTTCTTTTTATTATTGTGTGTGCTTTATTTTTTATTTTTTATTTTTTTATTACACAAATGGAATGGATGCATCGAATATTTACACTTAACAGGAGTGAAAGCTGTCTAGTGTATTTGTAAACTCCACTTTCGAATTCAAAGTAAGCCTACCCCACAAGATTACATCTGAGTGAAGAAACATCCGATCAAAGCAAGTGAAAAGGAGGAAAGGTACAGATTGTTGTTACTTGTTAATGTATGACAGAAAAAAAAAAAAGAATGCTGTATTTTAAACATAATTCAGAAAGACTGGATTTGCCAAGATTTCACATTGCCATTTGTTTCAAAAAGGAAAAAAAAAAGAGGTCCCATGGAAATTATAGCCCTGATTTTTATGGATAGAAAATGCTATTTTTTCTCTCCATCTAGCTTGGCAACCTCTACGTCCTACACAAATAAGCATGTTTTGGGATTTCGCTCATTCTCCTAGCTTAAAAGCAAGCCTAATATTTGCACCCAGCTTGTGATTTTTGCCATCAGAGTTCGTGTGGAGTTTCCATCTAACTTGAAAAGCAGAAGATGGCTTTTAGTTCTTGAATGGCTAAAACTGAGTCCCCCCCCCCCCGAAGCTGTTCAATTGTCAGAAAGTTAGCAAGACTTCTTTAAACCTTCCTGCCAAAATGTGATTTTTTTAAAAAAAATATGATTTTTTAAAGGGTCATGGGAATTTTATAATTATTTAACTATAGCAGTCATTTGGCTGGAACCTTTCTGCGTTGCTTTACCATTTCTCTTTGCATGAAAAAAATGTTGGAAGGTTTAATGGAATGTGCTGATTCTCATTTCAACTCATTTATTTATGCATGAGATGTTTATCCCACCTTTCTTACTTTGTATCTCAGAGTAGCAAACACACCTAAAACTCCTTCCTCCTCCTATTTTCTCAACAACAACAACCCTGTGAGGTGGGTTGAGCTGAGACAGAGGGACTAGCCCAAGGTGATCCAGCTGGGTTTCATGCCTAATGCGGGACTAGAACTCATAGTCTCCTGGTGATTGGCCCAATGTCACCCAGCTGCCTTTCATGTCTAAGATGGGACTAAAATGCACAGACTCCTGGTGATTGGTCCAAAGTCACCCAATTGGCTTTCATACCTAAGGCAAGACTAGAATTCACAGTCTCCTGGTTTTTAGACCAGCAAGTTCACGCTACACCCATTCCTTAGGACATCAGACTTGTTAAAAATCAGAGTACAGGACTAATTCTGAGTTATGTTTTCCTGTTGCCTATCGAATGCTATGGAAAGACTGGAAGTATTCTGCATATTTACCATGTGCTGTCGACAGGGGCTATGAATATTAGAATAGAATCCTTCTATTATCTTGCAAGTTGAACTCCAAGGTCTGAAAACATTGAAATCTGCTCACATAATAAAAAAAACTCGTGTTATCCATCTGCCTCCAAAAACAGCATCCAAGCTGACAATTCAACTCTGCTTTGATGGGCAGTGACTCTCTAGGTCCTAGGAACCAGTGTTCAGCAATTTTAAGATTTTATCATGACTGAGAGAAGGATTCAACAGTTGTGTCTCTTCCTTGATGGAAAACCTGATCCTTGGTGTTCTCTCTGAGCAGTCCCTGAACTTCGTTTCTTGCAGATATTTCATTTACCCAACTGAAGACATCATCAATGTGAATCCCTGATGATGTTACCTAGTTGGGTAATGATACATCTACAAAAAAAACAAACAAACCCTAGGCTCAGAGAGCACCAAGGACCCCACATGTGGGAGTGAGACGCTTTCCTTATATAAGCTGTGGTCTAGGATTCTTTTTAATTCATTTGTATCCAGACATATCATTCCCTAATTAAGCTTTGGATGGCATATTTAGAAAGTAGTGGGATGTGCATTTTCTTGGTGCATATATTTTAAATGTTTTTTTGTACCTGTTTCAAATGTTACTTCTATGCATTTTCCTTGTGGGCCTAATTTAAATGTTATTTACTGCAAGTCTACAAGCTTTCAATCTTGGTAGGAAAACAAATAAATAAATAAACAAATTTTCCTGAAGAGCAAAGAGTATTGGGAAAAAATACGAACATGGATAAGAGAAATCACAAGCATTCAATTAGAACCTAAGGCTGAAATATTTTTGCTGGGAATAGTAAAAGGTGAAATCGCAAAAAGAAATCAAATATTTAATTTTACATACAATAACCGCAGCAAGGATAGCATTAGCTCAGTGTTGGAAGGGAGATCAGGTACCCACAGATAATTTGATAATCCAGAAGATCTATGACTGTGCGGAAATGGATAAACTCACCCCAAAGTTAAAAGATAAGGAAGACTCAAAATATTTTACAGTTTGGGAAAACTGGTATTATTAGATAAAGGATAAAAACCTGTGAGTAAACAGATAGGCAAGGGAAAATATGAAGATGTCATGATAGGAGTATATATCAGATATAGGAACTAAATATTGGAAAAATCATTGCAAGCTTGTAGCAAGCTTTGTGCCAGCAAAGTGTATGGAACGATAAAGGTAATTATTTTGTCATTTTTGTCCTCTGTCTCCTGCCAAAGTGGAACTGCTAGTCATATCTCTTTCATTTTTCTAATGAAAGGTTCCCTTTTGAGACAAGAAAGGAAACAGAGGCTCCACTTTTTATGGCTCTGATGATCTGAATTCCCTCTTGGGCTGCTCTGTTTCACTTCCAACCTCTATTGTCATCTAGGAGCCATCAAAAGAATGGGCCTGCCCAGGAGAATAGAATAGGCACATTAAACCCATCCTAACATACCAATAAAAGAGAATATTTCTGGTCTTTGGTTGCATTTGCTGCATCTCTGAGCTTGGTAGCTTTCTTGCAGATGTTTCATTACCCAAAATAGGTAACCTCATCTATGCCTTTGAGGCGAGCTTTCCTTTCCAGCTCTGTTGTTCTGTTATTCTCACTTGGGCCACAAATGAACAGGCTAACATTATTCTACTTCAGGAAAAGTAGGAGAAGAAAAATAAGCTCTAATAAAATGGAAGGAAAGAGAAGAAGAGAAGGATGACCAATAGCAAAATGGATAGACTCATTACAAGGATGCAACCCTGTTCTAATATTTGAGGGGCTGCCACAGAGAAGAAGGGGTCAAGCTATTTTCCAAGCCACCCGAAGACCAGACAAGGAATAATGGATGGAAACTAAACAAGGAGAGATTCAACCTGGAAATAAGGAGAAACTTTCTGACAGTGAGAGAAATCAATGAATGGAGCAGAAGTTGCCTTTGAAAGTTGTGGGAGCTTCACCACCGGAGGCTTTCAAGAAGAGACTTGACTGCTATCTGCCAGAAATGGTGTAAGGTCTCCTGCTTGGGTGGGGGAGGGGTTGGACTAGATGACCTACAAGATCCCTTCCAACTTTGGTTAATCTGTAAATATTGATTTAATTTCATGTCCGTGTTTTCCTGTGGAAACTAGTTAGGTCCTCGGCTTATGACAACAATTGGGATCAGACTATCCATTGCTATTCTGATTCATATGATGGTTGCTCAGTGGGTCATGCCCAATTTTACCATCTGCTTTGATGCCATCGTTAAGCCAATCACCTCAGTTGTTAAGTGAATCATGTGGTCCTTAAGTGAAGCCAGCTCCCTTCATTGACTTGGCCAGTTGCAAGTCAGCTGGGGAAGTTGCAAACGCTGCAACCATCATAAATACAAATAAATTCACTTAATGACTGCATGATTCACTTAATGACTGCAGAGATTTGCTTAACAACAGTGTGAAAAAAGTTTGTAAAATGTTTTTAGATATAATAATGGGAAAATATGATAAGAAAACAAGAGTATTTAATGCTACATTTATTAACGGCAGCAAGAATAACTTATGGACAGAATTGGAAAAATGATAGTAGGCCACCAGAGGAAAATGTGATAAGAAAGATACTAGAGTTTGTGCCGATCTGGATAAGGGCACCATGGAGATAAAAGAAAAAAAGGGAACAGATTATTATTTGATGTGGAATATACCATATGATTGGCTAAACAATAGATATAAAGTTGAATAGAGAAGAAGACAATAAGATAATAAGGAAAAAGATATAGTGGATAAAGATAGATGAAGCAACATAGACAAGTGTATAGATAGTTAAGATTTATGTAAAAGTATGTATACCATTACAAAAGCGTCGTAATGAATGGAAATGATGTTGTATATAAGAAAAATTGTTTTTAAAGAATTATTTTAAAAAAGATAAAAAGGAGCAAAACTCACTTAATAACGGCCTTGCTCAGCAATGGAAATTTGGGGCTCATTTGTGGTCGCAAGCCAAGGACTACTGGTATTCTGTTTGTTTACTTTTTTAAATAATACTTTTAAATATCGGGAACCTCTTGGAAACTGACCATTAGTACTTTGGAGAATTTTGGCATAATTATAAGCATCCAGAGAGTCCTTTTTCCCTATATGGATTTTATTTCTGAGTATTACTTAAGCTTAAGTGTTTTGTATGTGGGGGGATGTTGTGGTTAGCCGGCAGCAGGTGCAGACGGCTGAGGAGAACGAGGACTCAGATGAGGGGCCAGGACCATTAGGGAATGGGCTGCTGCCTTCAGAGATTGTGAGGGCTGGTAGCAGCGATGAGGAGGTTCCCAAGGAGCCTGTGCCAAGTGCGTGTGCACATAAGGTTGCTTGCAGGAAAGGGCAGGTGCAGCAGCACGGGCGACTCGGGAGTAAGGCTGCAAGGTAATGGCCCCTCCTTCAAGAAGATAAAAGCCAGCTGTGAAGCGAATGTTCTTTGCAGGAAGCAAAGACGTTTTGAAACTCAGCCTTGCGGACATTACATTATCTTAAATTGGAATTTGAAGACTCCTGTGTTGTGAAATATTTCTTATCTGTGACTCTTGGCAGTCTCGCACAGTTTTGGCAAGGTTTGTGCTTATCAAAGTTAATTAGTTTGTTGCAGCCTTTTAACTGGGGATTCGTAAGACTCATTAAAAGGTTTCTGTTCCCTTTGGTTATTATTTGTTTTACAGGAAAAGGATTTGGGTCAGAACAGGGGGTTTGTGGAAAGGCAGTTTTAGAGAGCTGTGGGCCAATTAACCAAGCTTTTCACTCCTCAACTGCATCATTTCCCTTATAAAAAAAAAAGGAGAACAACAGAAGAATAAAGGAGCACAAATAAGTGCAATTTGGAGACGTTAGCTGTGTAAACATGGCTTATAAACAGAGAGTTTGTCTGCATATGTTCAGCAAGACGGTTTCACACTGGTTGTAAAGCCATGGTTGATTTTTTTTTTTTTTTTTTGCTGTTTGTAGTTGCCCTATGATGGACAGTAACAATGTTGTGTTCAAGATTGGGTTTAGAAAAAAATAGCACCTGGGATGTGCTCTAAGAGCCATGCTTCTCAACCTTGGCCACAAGGGTGGGCTTCAAATTTTTTTAGCAAGGGGCTCTCTGCCCTAATGACTGGCTGGCTGGGCGTGGTTGGGTGGTCATGTGACTGGGTGGCTGTGGCCAACTCGACATCGCTTCTTTGCCCTAATTACCTAAAAAAAAAAAATACACCCCAAAGTTATTATTTTGTGCATTTAATACTTAAATAAAAGACTGGGTAAAAAACCAGGCTTAATAGCAGGGACTGTGAGAGGGATCTTGGAGTTTTAGTGGAGTTTCCGGTGAGTTACGTGATTCATATTATTTGGGAATTAATCCCCTTGGAAGCTAGTGGCTAGATTATCTGATTTTGTCAATGGCTCTCCCTCCCAAGCGCTGAGTGGATTGTTTATCTAGCTTGCAACACTTTTACAAGGTGTGAAATGCTCTTGGCTGAATGCCCAGAAGTACAATTAAGCCTATTAAGAGCTTTCCTTTGCTGCTTGTCTTTCTGAAGTTATTGAGGGCTTTTCGAGCCCCGCAAAGTCTCAGTTTGAGGCTCTCCCGAGTCCCTGTGAGCTCCTAGCAGCCCATCCCTGCTTTGCCACTCTAAGATGCATGGAGTTCAACTCCCAGAATTCCCCAGCCAGCTCTCAGGGATTTCTCTAAAGCATTTAGAGTTTGCATCCCACTCAACTGGGTCCCCCACCCTTGGAAATGATTCTCAGCTGAACAATTAAGGCCTGGATTGCTCTGAGTTTTAGCACCAAGAAATAAGCAGGCTATCTTCCGATGATGATTGCTTTCTCTTCGCTCTCTATCTGTTCACAACTGCAAAGGATCACTGTGCATTCACTTATAGCTTTGGAAAAATATTGGTAGTATCTGGAGTTGCTAAATATCCACCAAGCAAGGTGTGTGTCATCCCACCACACCAATGTAGAAAAATTTGACCTGGCAATACTCATTTTTCAGAAACTTGACAGTATAACACAGGCCTGCAAAAATTGTAGCAGAATTGTAGCTGAATGATTAAAAAGAGCTTACTTTACTATTCAAAGAACCGTGCCAACTCTTTAGGGGAGACGTAAATTATAATTACAGGCAGTCTTTGACTTACAACCATTAGTTTAGCGACTATTTGTGAAGACACAATGGCACTGGAAACATGACTTACGACTTGATTATTTTTCACCTGTAGACAGAATCTTGCCAAACTAAAGCAATTACGGGCATTATTAAAGATATACAGGCAGTTTTTGGTTTACGAGCTTTCATTTAGTGACCATTCAAAGTTACAGTGGGACTGGGAAAAAAGTGATTTATGACCGTTTTTCATACTTATGACCGTTGCAACATCCTCGTGGTTACAAAGTCAAAATTTGGATGCTTGTACTTACTGATGGTTGTGACCTTCTGACAAGCAAAGTCAATGGGGAAATCAGATTCACTTAGCAAACCATGTTACTAACTTAATAACTGCAGTGATTCTCTTAATGACTGTGGCAGGAAAGGTTGTAAAATGAGGCAAAACTCACTTAACAACTTGTCTTGCTTTGTGTCAACTCATACAATATTTATGTGGTTATTTTAGAGCTGCCAACAGAAAGGTGGGGAAGGGGTTTGAAAGAGCAGCGCAGCCGCTTGGAAATCAAAACTGCATTCCATACATAGTTTTTCAGAGATAGTAACTAGGTGACTGAAGTTTCTGCTGTGCAAAAATCTAACTGGAGAACATGATTGATGACTCTTGGCTATGGATGTGTCCCATTGGAGAATATGAATTATGATACACCCAGGGGATGGGGAGAAAACCAGGGTCAAGGATGACAATGAATTATGTATCAGAGCCAGCTTCACCCAGGCAGTGCCGGACATGTTAACTCCCAATAAATCTTTTGAAGTTTTGAAAGTTTGCTTGAAACTCATGATTTAATTGGGGTAACTGCCAGAATCCTGACATTTAGTAGCAGAAACTTTGGGCTTGTTTGTGATTGTAAGTCAACGACCACCTATCGTATTTTTTTAAAATCCAGAGCCATCAAAGCCAGAGAAAAGCATTTTCAAAGCTTGGAACATTTTTTTCCACCCCTGTTTTATTTTGATTGTCCCTAACAGAGAGTTTACATTATGGATTTTAGAATTTCTTTTTCAGGAAACAAGCTGACAATGTCAGCCTTTAATGGATTTTTACGTTCCCGAAAGTATGAAATGTTGCAACCTTTAAAATCTATGGAGCTAGTTCTTTCCACCTTTGAAGAAAACCCCCACAATTAAGTGAAGTTTAAAGGTTCCCTGAAGGAGAAAAGCAAAAAGAAAATGTGTTTTTTTTTGTTAGCCTTGCAGGAGCAGGTTTGATAATTCTACTTTTCTAAGGGCTAGAATGATTCCATCTCTTTTATTAGTAGAATTTGAGGAGATACACACAGGTAGTCCTCGACTTACAACAGCTCCTTTAGTGAGCCAAGTTACAACGGCACAGGGGAGAAAAAAAAAGACTTACGCCCGTTTTTCACACTTATGGCCATTGCAGCATTCCCCACATGATTTACGTTCGCATGTTTGAAAACTGAGTCACATTTATGATGGTTGCAGTGTCCTGGGCCTTTTGCGATCCAAAGTCAATAGGGAAGCCAGATTCACTTAACGACCGGGTTACTAACTTAACAACTGAAGTAATTCATTGACAAGTGTGTCAAGAAAGGTTGTAACATGGGGCAGAACCCACTTAGCAAAATTTCTTATTTAGCAACGTAAATTTTTGGCTCAGTTGTGGTTGTAAATCAAGGACTACCTGTATTTCTATTCCACTTAAATTTAAACGTGGACTCCCTTCCCAATCAGTGTCCAGAGGTGTAAGGCAGAGGTTTGAATGAATCGACGAAGGAAGATATCTATGGAGATTCTCAGTCCTCCAGGTCATAGTTGTCCCAAAGGTGCTTTTTTTTTCCAGGAGGCTACTGGACTTTCTGTTTTTTTTTTTAAAGACATTTCGCTTCTCATCCAAGAAGCTTCCTCAGCTCTGACTTCCCTTCCCCATCATCCAATCAGAGCTACAGAAGCTTCTTGGATGAGAAGTGAAACCTCTCTTAAAAAAAGAAGAAAGTCCAATTGCCTCTTGGAAAAAAAAAAGCACTTTTGGGACAAAGGAAAATGTCCCCATTGATAAAGCAGACTGGAATTCAGGAGACATTCTCCCTATAGATGGTCAAAAAGGGTCTTTGCAATCTCAATAATGTCTGTGGGACAGATGACTTTTGCAGTGGGTTTTTTTTTTTTTTTGCTCTTTGGCATGAATCTGTACCTGTTCCTATGTCTCCATCGATCTTCATCAGAAGGACCAAGCTACCGTTTGGGACCTCTTGAAACTGTCAAAAAGGACAAAACTCACCAATATCCAGACATGAAACAAATGGAAATGCAAATCGTAAGGAAAACAGGACTCCTTACTATAGCTTTCTTTCTTTCTCTTTTTCTTTCTTTCTCTCTCTCTCTCTCTCTCTCTTCTTTCCTTCCTTCCTTTCTCTTTTTTCTAAGCCTTCCTTCCTTCCTTCTTTCTTGTATATTTTTCTAATATAAATTTCTTTCTTTCTTTTTTCTTTCTTTCTCCCTCCCTCCCTTCTTTCTTGTATATTTTTCTAGTATAAATTTCTTCTTTCCTGTATATATTTCTAGTATAAATTAATTTCTTTCTTTCTTTCTTTCTTTCTTTCTTTCTTTCTTTCTTTCTTTCTTTCTTTCTTTCTTTCTTTCTTTTCTTTCTTTTCTTTTTCTTTCTCTCTCCCTCCCTTATATATTTTTCCAGTATAAATTCCTTCCTTCTTCCCTCACTCCCTCCCTCCTTCCCTTCCTTCTTATATTTTTTTCTAGTATAAATTCCTTCCTTCCTTCCTTCCTTCCTTCCTTCCTTCCTTCCTTCCTTCCTTCCTTCCTTCCTTCCTTCCTTCCTTCCTTCCTTCCTTCCTTCCAATCTAAACATGAAACACAAAGCCTACTCAAAGGGAAAAAAGAAAAAAAATGTTACGGAAGTAACCGAGGATTTGGGGAAAAACTGGTTGTGATTTCAAAGCACGGGGTTACTGGCAGGATGGAAAGCATAGCACAAGACAGAGTAGTACATTTACCAGTAGGTTGGTTCTCCTAAAAGATATACATGCTTAAGAAAGAAACAAACTGGAACAGAACAAAACAACAGGTGTGAAGGCTAGAAAACAGCTAAATGAAAAATTCACAGGTTTTTTTTTTGTTTGTGGTTTTTTTTTTTTTTGCTTTAGGACAGTAAGGAAATGTGCTGAGCCCTGGTCCTGAAACAAGACTTTTATGCTGATGTGAAAATAAGCCATTATTCCCAAAGGTTTAAATTTTTTCCTGCAGATTTCTGCAAAAACAATTCCAAAACTTCAACACCAATTGATTTCCATTTTTTTGTAAGAAAAAAGTTTCTAGCCCTTTTGATCTGGTATATACAGCAATTCAATGAAATCACCCAGATTATTATTCTTTCTTTCTTTCTTTCTTTCTTTCTTTCTTTCTTTCTTTCTTTCTTTCTTTCTTTCTTTCTTTCTTTCTTTCTTTCTTTCTTTCTTTCTTTCCTGTGCTTAGCATGCTGAAGCAAAATTGCCTTTAGGATTTTCCCACATTTATCTTAAATGGGAGAATAATAATAATTGGGGAAAAAAACGGATTTTCACGTTTCTAAGTGGCATCATTTCCACATTTCCACTCAAAACCCTAAATCTGATTTAACAGAACACAGTTGCTGGGTTCACATAACATGGTCAGTCCTGACAAACCAGCAAACCATATTATGGTGTAAGGTGATTATACAACAAGGCAATATACTCCCACGAAATGAGGAAAGTCATCTCCCAAAAGACTGATTTTAACCTAATCTCACATGTTTCTCAAATCCTGCCAGCAAGAAATTTTGGTCAATGCTCTTTGACTTAACTTTCTCTTTTTAAAAATGGGAATAATTCAGCTTCGGAAGGTTGTTTTGAGGGCAAGCAAGTTAAGGATATTATAGACACCTTGCATTTTGAGAAACTGCTACATAAAAGTTCATATTCTCACTAGATTGCATTCAGCCCAAAGAGCTTTTTTATTAAGTAGTCCTTGACTTACAACCATTTGTTTATCACCAGTTCAAAATTATGACAATCTCGGAAAAAGTAACTTGTGATCCATCCTTCAAGGTTATGACAGTCACATCACCTCTGCAGTCATGTGATTGCAATTTGGTTGCTTGGCAACCAGCTGGCATTTAGGATAGTTGCAGCATCTTGAGGTCACGTGATCACAATTTGTGATCTCTCCAGCTGGTTTCCGACAAGCAGAGTAAATTGGGAAAGCTGCATTCACTTAAAAGACCACAGTAGAAATGACTGCAAAATAGGATCTGGTGACGTGATGACTCATTTAATGACTGCATCACTTAGGGACTGAAATTCTGGTCCCAATAGTAGTCATAAGTCAAGGAGTACCTACCTAGTGGTTTGTTTTTAATTCTCTGTAATATATTTGTTCAGCTGTTTTCCAGGACATATGCAGATTTTTCCTCCCTATAAAGTTCCTATAAAGTTTGGAATTATAATATTTACAGGAGTTATATTTCAACTCAGGAAAAAAAAAACCCAAAACACAGTATGGAAAACACTTTCTTTTTGTGGAGTGCATGAGTGAAAATAATATTTGCACTTAAAATATTCTTCCTGATTAAAACCACATTCTTGTTTGAGGCTTCCAAAAGTATATAAAGAGATTATGGCAGAATTAATTTTCTCTTCTCTGAAAAAAAGCCACTGAACAGTTAAAATCAATTTGAGATCATCTGGTTTTCAAAGGCTGAGTTGAGATAGAAGTTGTATTTCTGGCCTTCCCAGAAATGTTCAACAATTCACTTAACAGGGTCAAGAGAATTTGGAAATATAGAAATTCAGGCGGAAGAAACACTTCTAAGGGCTTGCATTAACATATTAAGGCTGCAGCTCTGAAGCACCAAGAAAAACATTCTGGATAGGAGACATAAGATTTTTTTTTTCCTGAGTTGTGATTTCAGAAAGAAAAATCTGACCTCAGTTCTCCATTTCTGAGCCTTAGGGATTTGTTTAACCTTAAAATTAGGAAAGTATCATAGTGAAAGCTCCAAAACTGAGCAGAATTAGAACTGGTCATTTGATGGAGTCAAAGGAGACAGTTGTGCTTTTAAAGTTGTAGCAACGTTTCGGCAGAATCTCATCTGCATCATCAGGCTTCAGGCTTGAGATTCTGCTGAAACGTTGCTACAACTTTAAAAGCACAACTATAATGACGTGGGAAAATACCTGAACAAAGCTGAATATCATACATATAAATACCTGCGAAAACTTAAGAATTTGTTTTCGTAGATTTTCACAGGTACAGGTATGCAGGTCTTGGTGTGTTCGGGTCTTTTCCCGTGTAAGATTGAGAGTATATGTATGGTATTCAGCTTTGTTCACACGAAAACTTAAGAAAACAAATTCATATAGATTCCATATAGATAGATAGATAGATAGATAGATAGATAGATAGATAGATAGATAGATAGAAGATAGATAGATCGATCGATCTTTGGTTATTCGGGTTTTCTCCTGCGTAAGATTGGAAGTATCTAGGCAACGTTTCGATGAAGTCTCATTCATCATCTTCAGGCTTGGTCTTCAGCTGAAGATGAAGTCTCATTCATCATCTTCAGGCTTGGTCTTCAGCTCTGTGCTTCTCAGAGTGATGTGAGCTTGAACAGAACACGCCTCCAGCCAATCAGAACACAGCCAACCCCCCAACCAATCAGAACACAGCCAAGCCCCCACCCAATCAAGTCACACCCCCACTAGCAGTTAAAAGGAAGAAGCAGCTGCAAGCTCACATCACTCTGAGAAGCACAGAGCTGAAGACCAAGCCTGAAGATGATGAATGAGACTTCATCGAAACGTTGCCTAGATACTTCCAATCTTACGTGGGAGAAAACCCGAATAACCAAAGATCCACATACAAATACCCGCGAGAACCTCAGAAAACATATATTTATATATGTGTGTGTGTGTGTGTGTGTGTGTGTTTC
This sequence comes from Hydrophis major, assembly GCA_033807585.1. NCBI lineage: Eukaryota > Metazoa > Chordata > Lepidosauria > Squamata > Elapidae > Hydrophis > Hydrophis major. The sequence goes on along the minus strand of CM066332.1, from coordinate 137,431,632 downwards.
TCCGAAAATAAGACTGCCTTATATATTTTTTGCCACCAAAAAAGGCACCAGGTCTTATTTTGGGGGGATGTCATCCACTGACTAACCTCACTTGCATGCATTGCCCCCGATCTCCTTTTCGGTGTCAGAGGCCTTCAGGAACTTCTTCTGTGGCCGGCAAGGCTTTCCTGAAGGCCTCTGCAGATGATAAAAGAGCTTTGGATCGATTTGAAGCTTTGTTCTCAGCTCCAGAGGCCTTCAGGAAAGCCTGGCCACCCTTGCTGGTTGCAGAAGAAATGGGCCAGTGAGGCAGGTGTTGGGGTGTACGAGGCCTGGCTACAACTGTCTGAAGGTAAATAGTAGGGCAACTCCACCCCATCATCCGCACCCTAGCTTAATTTTTACCTGTCCACTCTGGAGTGGGCGGGATCTTAATTAGGGCTTATTTGGGGGGTGGGGTAAGGCTTATATTGGGCTCACATGTAAAAATCAAGCTAGAACTTACTTTCAGGGTAGATCGTATTTTCGGGGAAACAGATTATCTATCAAAAAGGAACAAAAAAGGAACTTGGAAAGAGCAGAAACTGTTACTGGCTAAGCTTTAGTTTACTGGTAGTTTGGAACCACTTAGTTGTTCTGCAAATTAAGTTGTTGTTCTGTGAAGAAACTGAGTTGTTCTGCAAAGTGGATTATTCCAGGGAATCAACTGAATTGTTCTTTGAAGGTAGCTTTTATGCTCCATAATTAGCAAGCAAAATTTCTAGATGATTGCTACAAAGATGAACTTTTTGACTTTTTAAAAACATAAAAATGCATAGTGGTCTTTCTATGAATTATTTTGGTTGACTTCAAAATCTGCTTCTAAAGTGTAATATTTTGTTTATAACTTTGCCAACTACTTTGGACCAATTACTGGCATTTTAGCAACCATTCCTACTGGCAAATTCTCTATAAACCATTATGGAAAAGCCGGTAAGAAATTTTATAATGGCAGCTGCTTAATTAAAAAATAAATAAATCAGAAATTACATTCAAACTGCCCCAATAGTTTATTTATGGGAGTGAGGGAAATGAGGGTGAGGTGGGACTCTTTTCAACAAAGAGATATATAATATTTTCCTTTTGTACTAAGTGCATTTTAGGTGTATTATGCAAAGTAAATTTTTCTTATCTAAAATAAAATAGGAATACATGAGACCTAAATTCCTAAATTCAAACAAAGAGGACGAACACATAGAAGTCAAAATTCTCAAGAAATCTACTGGGGAAAAAAGAAAGAATGAAATAGTGCAAATTGAAAATTCACCTTTTGCATTCTCCTGCCCACTCAGGTGCAATGTAATTCACCTTTCAATGAACTTAATCTTTACAAAAGTCTCACAAAATATTTTGTTACCTTTAGAAATTAGCGCCTATACATCAATATAGATTTTTTTAAATAAATTATTCCATCTTTTAAGTGCCTTCTATCTTCATATAAATGATAATATAGATATAATTAAAATAAAATGTAAAGCTTTCTCCCTCCCCCCCCCCATTGTACCCCTCTTCTTGGTCAAGTTTTAAGTACCCTGAATCTTGAGTGTTCGTGGGAACATGCACTTCAATATAAAAGCTTTCCTTCCCATCAAATCTCACTGAATGATTAAGATCCAGATGCAACGGTGGGATTTGAAGTTGAGAGGGGGAGAAATTATACTCCAGATAGGATTGGGATGGGGAGGAGGGGTGGGGAGGAGAGATATGCATAGTTATATGAAAGTCGAGGTGCTGCAAATACAGATGTACCTATGATCAAAGGAAATCTCTGATCCAACATCTGGGAAAATTAATAATAATCATAATAAAAGCATTCAAGGTCTCAGCAGAGTTCAGTGGCTTATGGATGAGATTCAGCAAAGCCGTAGGCCGTTCAGCTCTTCCTCCGGCGATGTGTTAGGTAGGACTTGTGTCTACATCCGCTTTACTCAAAGGATACGTCCTGTAGGATTAAGACACCCAGGAGATTTTTGTGTTTTCAACCACCGAGAAGCACACTGAGCTGAGCCATTGCAGGCTGGAAGGGAGGCAGTGGACTGGTCATATCTGCCTCTGGGTTCATCCTTATAAAGCTGTGTGGTGAGCACACAGAACAGTTTGTGCTGTGTGTATATGTGCCTGAGTGTATGTGTATGCATGTGTGTGTGAAGAGAGATTTAATATGGCAGACTTTTTTTTTTCTTTTTTAAAAAATTGTTCTTTCTTTCTTTTTTCTTTTCTTCCCCTTTTATGACCAAATCAGTGTCCTTCATGGCTTCCGACAGTTTGTGTTGTATGTTCAGAAAATAATAATAATAATAATCACATTGACAGCAAGAAACGTGAAAGTAACTTTTTCCCCCCACAGCCCGCCCCGAAGCTTCCAAATAAGTTAGGATTAAATTTTCTTCTAAATACTTCTCCGTTGTGATCAGAGTTGTGGATCGGTGACTTTATAGTTTTTCCTTGGAAGGAATCCAGATGAAGGAATCCGATTGTTCTTCAATCACAAGTTTGGTTTGGTTATATATATCTTCTAAGGTATCTCCTTGGACAATTGCTAGAGGAAGGAAAACAGATTTTAATCCCCTTTCAGAAACAAAAATGGTCAGTGTTTTAGTATTTGTAGGTCTGATATTGTTCTGACCTCGGCTTCCTGAAAAAGCATTAAGCAGACTTTTTGTCCCGGTAAAACCCCTTTTATTAAACGAAGATGAATTTCTTGCATGCACATTCAGCCAAAGGCCTGGCAAACAGTCTTTCAAGGATCTAATTCGGAGCACAGACCTTATCTAGCTTGGAGAGCTGCCAAGTAAATATTTCCAAATGCAGTGCTGACAAGGAAGGGCTCAGCACGGAGTCTGTGAGATGCACAGACAGATCTTCACACTGCTGCAATGAACGAATTGCTTCTTGCAAAAGCCCCCTCCCCTTTTGCTCCTCTTTTAATCCCTATGTGAGGGGCCATTCACCATCCACCTGTGGCCTTAGTCCTACAACACAGTCCTTTCAACAGTTCCAAGAAGGCTCCTCATCCATTTGCACCACTCAGGTGACTCTGAAGACACAAACAAACCTCCAAGCGGCCTCAATGCTCCCTAAAAGAATGCAAACGACCAGCTGTCTGCGAGGAATATAAATCTTTCCATTCCCCCTGTTAAGTTTTGAGCATGGGCGAGAAAGAATGGAGACAAGCCTCTGAACGGTGAACTTCAGCTCTTTATTTACATTGTGATTCCTCATTTTAACAGTAGTTAACCCTGCCTTATATAGGCAAACCTTGTAACTTTTAACCAATAACGAGCTAGGAATACTAGCTCTTATAACCAATAGAAACTCTCTGTTAAGGGCCAATCGGATTCCCCGGAACGGGCCAATCCGGTCCTGCCACTTAACAGCCAATCAGAAGTGCAGGGCCAGAACCCTGCACTTACTCCAAGCTCACACTTTATTAATCTTTATTGCATACACAACACCCCCCACCATCCAGCCAGAGCTGAAGAAGCTTCTTGGATGAGAAGCAAAACATCTTCAGAGAAAAACCAGAAAGTCCAGTGGCCTCTTGAAAAAGTACATTTGGGACAACCATGACCTGGATGACAGAGAATCTCCATAGACTTTGGGTCTTATTTATCTATTATAATTAATTATTTCTCCAGTTTGACTGAGCACAGAGTGAATTGTGGCTTGAATGTTTAGAGAGCTGGGAACATTCAAAAGAAAGATACGAAGCTAGGTTGATTGCTGATCTCCTTCCTAAGGCAATTTGTACATGGCCATTTTTACCATACTTCAGCTAGTCCTCGCTTACTGATCACTTGCTCAGCGACTGAACTTACAATGGCACTGAAAAAGGAGACTTAGGATGGGCCTCCAAGCTCCAACAATTGCAATGCCACTGCGATCATGGGATTATTGATTTGGGACTTTCACAGCCATCTTCTCGGTCAATGGGAAGGGCCTCAGGAAGCCATAGGTCATAATCATCACTTAGTGACAGAATTGCTGGTCCCAACTATGTTCAGTAAATGAGGACCCCCTGTATAATTCAGTTTCTCATTATCCCCCAAGTGCCACCAGGAAAAAATAAATAAAAATAATGCAGTTCCCCTCCCTTTGTGAAAAATAAAGGAAGCCTTTCAAATGCACCTGTAAAATATTCTCCAAATTCTTGTTCTAATTTCATGGCGCGGTCATACGTTTTCTTGGCCTGTTCCTCCGTGAGACGTTTATTCATTTCCCTGAAACAATTTGAAAGCTCAAGTAAAGGAAAGGGAGATTATATATATTCAAGGCACATTTCATTCACCCTTGGTGGAAATAAAAATAAAGCAATAAATATTGATCCCAAATGTCCACAGCGAATAAAAAAATGCTTCAGATAATTCAGCATGGGGGAAAATACAGTTTGTTATATTGGGCCTCTGGAAATTGTATTTATTGGCAAGTGGAAAACATGGTGCACCCATTTCCTGCCTGTACTGTTGAATGGTTAAATTGCTGGACTAATAAGGGGAAAGACCCAGGTTCCAATCCAGCCATGGTCATGGAAATTCAGGAGTTTGCCTTTGGGCCAGTCAGACAGGCCTACCTTGCAAGATTGTTGTGGGATTCAGACAAAAAGAGCCCTGATTTAAGTCATGGAAGCTCACTGTGTGACTGGATCAACTCGACCTACCTCATAAGAAGGTTGCATGGGAGAAAAAAAACATAGAGGCAGTATTGTGCCTGCTGTCAGAATAGAATAGATTAGATTAGATTAGAACAGAATAGAATAGAATAGAGCAGAATAAGAAAGGAATAGAATAGAACAGAACAGAATAGAATAAGAAAGGAATAGAATAGAATAGAACAGAATAAGAAAGGAATAGAATAGAATAGAATAGAACAGAATAGAATAAGAAAGGAATAGAACAGAATAGAACAGAACAGAACAGAATAAGAAAGGAATAGAATAGAATAGAACAGAATAAGAAAGGAATAGAATAGAATAGAATAGAATAGAATAGAATAGAATAGAATAGAATAGAATAGAATTCTTTATTGGTCAAGTGTGATTGGACACACAAGGAATTTGATTTTGGTGCATAAAATCTCAGATTATAAAAAAAATTCATCAAAAATCATAAGACACAGCACTTAGTGATAGTCATAGATACTAAATAAGCAATCAAAAATCATACTAGGAAACTAAATAAAACAATATAATCATAAAGATACAAGCAACAAAGTTATAGTCATAAGTGGGAAGAGATAGGTAATAGGAAGGATGAGAAGAAAAATACTAATATAGTCTTAGTAAATAGTTGGACAGCGCTGTAGGAATTAGTTGTTTAGCAGAGTGATGGCATGTGGATTAACATCCTAAATTTCCTTATAGTCTGCCTTCTATGCTTTTAATATTTTTAAAATTAGTCCTTGACTTACAATAGTTCATTTAGTGACTGTTCAAAGTTACCACGGCACTAAAATAGTGACGTATGACCGTTTTTTTGGCATCTCCATGATCACGTGGCCAAAATTCAGATGCATGGCAACTGACTCTTATTTATGACAGTTGCATCGTCCTGGGGTCATGTGATTCCATTTCAGTGACCATTTGTGACAAGCAGTCAATAGGGAAGCCAGATTCATTTAAACATCATGTTACTAACTTAACAACCACAGGATTCACTCAATAAGTGTGCCAAAATTCACTTAACAAGGGTCTTGCTTAACGACCAAAATTTGGGGCTCAGTTGAGATCGTAAATTGGGGACTTTCTGTAAATCAATCCTGACTGAAGTATTTTAGCCATCTTGAGGAAAGGCTAAATTTCTTGACTCTCATTAATTGCCATGGTAAAGAAAGGTTGTAAAACGAGGCACAACTCACTTAACAACTATCTCACGCAGCAACAGAAATTTTGGGCTCAGTTGTAGTCGTAAGATGAGGACTACCTATATTGTACACTGCCCAGGGTTCTTTTATAAAAGAGATGAGAGATTCTTCATTATGAACAAACAAATGAATAAATAAGAGGAAAGTGGGATGCAACCAAACTAATTCAATAAAATTCAAGTTAAACCTTTCAGGAATAAGATCCTTTTTCTCTCCAATCCTCCTTTTCCTCGCAGCGCATAGTGAAAAATATTCCTAAAATTATATCAGCAGAACTTCATTGGTCCAAGGCTGTTTTTCTACAATCTATTTCCAGAGAATAAATATATTTCAGCCCAGAAACATTAAGAAAAATCAGTGCTGCTGAACTGTGTGTGTGTGTGTGAAGTAGCTTTTGCATTGCCAGTGAGAATAATTGCCTCTTACACATCATCTGAAATTACTATGTGTGGCTTCTGGGTCATGGGACATGGCCTCCCCTTCAGGCCTTCGTTAATTTTAGAAAATCAATGTAAACAAACAAGACAGAAACATTCTACTGAAATTAAAAAACCAAAAATCCTCCAGCTTTGTCACAGAAGCATGCAGATCTAGAATAATCTGCAGAATAATCTCTGTGTGTTGCTTGGAGGAAATTACAGGTAGTCCTTGACTTCTGACTGTTTGTTTAGCAATGGTTCAAAGTTACAATGGCCTCAGAAACAATAGCTGATGATGTATTCTTGAAGTTATGACTGTTGCATCACCCATGCAAACGTGTTGCATTAACAGATGGATTCAATCAAGATCAAATGAAGTACTAATACCACTCTATAAAGCCTTAGTAAAACCACACCTAGAGTACTACACCCAGTTTTGGTCACCACACTATAAAAAAGATGTTGAGACTCTAGAAAAAGTGCAGAGAAGAGCAACCAGGATGATTAGGGGACTGGAGACTAAAACATACAATGAATGGTTGCAGGAACTGGGCTTGGCTAATCAAGTGAAGAGAAGGACCACCCCTCAAGTGTCCCCCTAGACCCGCAATGGCGAACATATGGCATGTGTGCCACAGGGGGCACACAGAGCCATTTGTGTTGGCATGCAAGCTGCAGGCAAACTTATCTCACTGCACATGTGCGCACCTCACAGCTGATTTTCGGCTGGTTTGAGGCCTTTTTCAGCCTCCCAAAGGCTTGAGGAAGGCTTCTGCAGGCTTCTGCAGGCTTTGCAGGTCGAAAACTAGCCCCGTTTCATCACTTCCTGTTTTTCCAAAAATACCAGAAGTAACAAAATGGGGCTAGATTTTGGCCTACAAAGCTTGCAGAAGCCTGCAGAAGCTTTCCTCAAGCCTTTGAGAGGCCGAAAAAGGCTGCAAACTGGCCAAAAATCAGCTGTGAGGCGTGGTGCAGGTAAGGGGGCAGTGGGGTAGGGATTGTGTGTACATTCATAGGGGACGTGGGGGGGCATGCATTGCCTTCTTGATGCTGGCACGCGAGAGCGAGCATTCAAGCGCGTGCACAATTTTTGGCACAGAAGCCCAAAAACGTTAGCCACCACTGCCCTAGACTCAGCACGTACACACTTCCACACCCTATAAAACGATATCTCTCCATACCCGTGATGGTGAACCTATGACATGCATGCCAGAGGTGGCATGCAGAGCCCTCTCAGTGGGCACGTGTGCCATCACCAGCTGCTCTTCAGGTTTCTGGCATACACATGTGCACTGGCCAACTGGTCTCCAAAAACAGATCATTTTTCTGGGCCGTTTTCAGTCCTGTTTTCCAGGCTATTTTCCAAGTGTTTCTGAGGTGTTTTTAGGCCCTCTTTTGGGCCATTTTCAGGCTGTTTTTGGCTGGACAAATGGCCGGACAAATGGCCTGAAAAATGCCCCCAAAACAGACCGTTCCTTGGGCCATTTTCTGGGCATTTTCTGGGGTGCTTTTAGGCCATCTTTTGGGCTATTTTCAGGCTCTTTTTGGTCTGAAAAAATGGCCAGAAAATGCCCCAAAAATAGACTGAAAATGGCCAAAAACGGTCTCCAAAATGGCCAAAAACCAGGCATGAGCACACTGGCTAGCTAGTCTTTGGTTTTCTGGTGCAAATGCACAGGTATGCATGCGCTTTCCGCTTTGGGCAATCAATGCTGAAAAGGTTCTCCATCACATCCATACCCCATTTTCTCTGTAGCTGCCTCCCCCCCTGGGGGGGCAAGTCTGTTTCCCTCTGGGAGTAAATAATTCTCTTTTCCTCATGGGATTTCATTTTGATTCTTCTTGCATAACCCCGGCTCGAATAGGAACCCCAAAATATTCTTTTGACCAACGCTTCACCCCCATGGTCCACAAGGAGGCGGGAGGAGGCAGTACTCACATCAAAGGCTCCCACGATCTAGGCTTAATGAAGATTGCAATTGGGTACAGTTGTGCAACTTGAAGTCGTTTAATTGCGTTTCCTGATACATCAAGGATACAGTGCTTGCCCTGGTGACGGGAAAGGAGGAAAGGTTTACTTTTGAGGTGGCATTTAAAGGACAAAATGAATAAATTAAAATCAAGCTCACAAGAGTGGATCAATTTCAAAATTAGCAAGCTATAGGCCCCTATAAAATAACAGCTGCGGTATAAGGATGGTATGTGATTTGGAAGTCTTCTAATGACAGCTTTGTGGACTTCAACTCCCAGAATTCTCCCTCCAGTCATGTTAGCTCAGGAATTCTGGGGGTTGAAGTCCACATGCCTTAACCTTGCCAAGTTTTGAAGACCCTTGTTCTATTGCAACCCCTGCTCAAGGCAGGAGATCTGAAACTGTTATGTATTCAAATGGTATACTCGAAATCCCCGGGCATTGATTGGCCAAGGCACGGGGATTTCTGATTGGCCAGGCGAGCCGCGCTGATTGGCCCGATTGAGGTCTCCCGCGATTGGTGCAAACCAAGAGCGGGAGACTTGAATCGCTGCCATTGGCCGCGGCCGCCTTGCGAAAGGTATAAAAGCCGCGGGCTTTTTACCTTTCGCCGGTTCGGTTCTCCCTTTGTTAATAAAGAGCTTTGAATGAAAGTCACCGACTCTAATCGTCTTTTTGCGGACACGACACTGGCGACGAGGGTGGGATCTCGCCCCTGAACCGAACCCTGTGTCCAAGAACCAGTTCCAGCGCGAAGATGGCGAAAATAGCACCGCCCGCCCCGTTCAACCCCGCAGCCGAGGACTGGGAATCATACTCGGATCGATTTCGGATGTACCTGGAATGCGCCGGGATGAAGGACGCCCCGGCCCCGCTAAAACGCGCCGTCTTTCTCACACACTGCGGACCAGAGGTCTTCCAAATGGCCAAAGCCTTGGCCAAGCCAGCAGATGCCACAGCCATGGACTGGGACGTCCTGGAACCCATACTACGACGCCATTACGCTCCTGAAGTCCCCATCCTGATACGGCGCAATGAGTTCTACCGCCGAAACCAGAAACCAGACGAAAAATTGAGCGATTTCGTCGCAGAACTTCGGCGCCTAGGAGGACTCTGTGAGTTCGAGGGTCTCAACAGTCTCATAAGAGACCGCTTCGTACTCGGGTTATGGGATCCTACACTTCAGAGCCGACTTATGGCCAAGGGCGACATCAGCCTAGCCGATGCCCTTACAGCAGCCGCAGCCGCTGAAGCAACGCGCACGTCGGCAGACAGCATGCGAAGATCTGACGCGAAGGGCGGAAACAACAACCCGGCAAGGTCGGCCGATGCAAGAAGTGAAGCAACCGCACACTACGGTGAATACCAGTCAAACTCCAGCACGTCAGAAGACGAGGAGGACATTCACCGAGTACAGACGGGACGCGGCGACCAATGAAGCCAAAAAGGTCGCAAGTCGAGGACCAGTTGCGCCGGGTGCGGCGGCGACCACCCCAGGTCAGAATGCCGATTTTTTGACTCTATCTGTAGGCATTGTGAACGAAGGGGTCACATCGCCCGAGTTTGCCGCCAAAAGAAGACTCGCAGCCCGCCCAAATGGGAACAGCACGACAGACGGAGAGAAAACTCCCCGCCCAGAACCAGAGAACGCCAGCCAGACGGTCGATGGGACCGCGCTCAACGATCTCAAAGAAGCGGCGACGGTCGGCGGAAAGAAGAAACCCACCAGACGGTGACCATCGGCCACGCCATCTCCGACGGCACCAGAAAGGTACATGTAGAAGTACATATAGAAGGCCAGCCATGCAAGATGGAAGTGGACTCTGGGTCCTACCTTTCCATGATTGCATGGCGCGAAATCAAAAGACTGGTGCCTACTCTACAAAAGAGAAACGTGCATACACAAAAGATCATCATTAAAGACTACCAAGGGAACCGTGTCCCGGTAGTGGGCACCAAGAATTTCAACATAACTTACAAAGGCCACACTGAACAACTACCACTCACAATCGTCGATCGCGACCGCCCAAGCCTACTGGGTCTACAATGGTTCGCCCCACTTAACATCGCGCTGACAGGTGTCAACCAAGTCACCATCGAAGCTTGGGAACAGCGGCTAACCCAGGAGTTCCAGGAGGTGTTCGATGGAGGTTTGGGCAAGTACCAGGGGCCCCTTATCTCGTTTGACTTAGACCCAAGGGTTCCCCCTAAGAGACTTAAACCTAGAAGGGTACCGTTTGCATTAAAACCAAAGATTGACGAGCAGCTCGACAAGCTCGTCAAACAAGGGGTATTGCAACCGATAGACCATGCCAGATGGGAAACCCCTATAGTGACCCCAGTAAAACCAGACGGGTCCGTGAGAATTTGCGGGGACTATAAGGCCACCCTAAATGACGCATTACAACAAAGCGCCTACCCAGTCCCTATAGTACAACATTTACTACACTCGCTAGGAGGGGGCAAAGTCTTTGCAAAACTCGACCTTGCCCAGGCATATCAGCAACTACCTGTAGACGAGAAAACGGCGGAAGCCCAAACAATAGTAACCCATCGAGGGGCTTTCAAGTGTAACCGGCTCCAATTTGGAGTCAGCGTGGCACCAGGCATTTTTCAAAGCCTGATGGAACGTTTGTTACAGGGCATAAAAGGGGTGGTGCCCTATTTTGATGACGTATTAATTGCGGCGCCAAATGAAGCCGAATTAGAGAACCGACTCAGACAAGTCTTAACAAAATTTAAAGAAACAGGACTTAAAGTTAAGCGAGAAAAATGCAATCTTTGTACAAAGCAAGTAGAGTTTTTGGGCTATCTCCTAGACCAGAAGGGCATTCACCCTACAACTAAAAAAGTAAAAGCCATCAAGGAAGCCCCCACCCCAAAATCCAAAACGGAATTACAAGCGTTCCTAGGATTACTAAATTTCTATAATGTTTTCCTACCTCAAAAGGCAACGGCGGCGGAGCCCTTACATAGACTCCTAGACAAGAAGGCAGCCTGGACTTGGGGGAGGCGAGAACAAGCCGCTTTTCAAAGAACCAAGGACCTCCTCACCTCCGATGCTGTCCTGATGCAATTTAGTGAGACTTTACCCCTAGCTGTCACTTGCGACGCATCACCCTTTGGCGTCGGCGCTGTCCTCAGCCACACCCTCCCAGACCAGAGAGAAGCACCCATCGCCTTTTTTTCCAGAACTCTGACCAAACCAGAGCGCAACTATAGCCAGCTGGACAAGGAAGCTTTGGCTATAGTTGCCGCCGTTAAACGTTTTCATGAATATTTGTACGGCCGCCCGTTCACCATCGTGACGGATCACAAGCCTCTGCTGGGCATCCTCGCGGGAAACCGAGCCACTCCCAACATCTTGTCACCCCGAATGACAAGATGGTCGGAATTCCTGGCAGCCTACAATTACGAACTGTTACACAAGCCAGGTAAGAAAATCTCGCACGCGGACGCTTTAAGCCGCTCGCCCTTACCTGACTCAGAACCTGACCCAGCACCAACAACAAATACCTTGAGCATAGAAAGTTTACCTATTACCGCATCCGACATTGCCAGAGAAACCATTAAGGACAGGCGTCTGGCACGAATCTTGCACTGGTTAGAAAAAGGCTGGCCGGAAAAGGACAGTGACGAGACTTTTAAAACATTCCGCCAGCGCCAGACCGAACTGTCACTCCTGAGAGGATGCATTCTATGGGGTGACCGGGTGGTAATTCCAGATAGATTGCAAGAAAAAGTCTTGAGGATGCTACATGAGGGTCATCCTGGCATCGTCAGGACTAAAGCCCTGGCCAGAAGCTACGCTTGGTGGCCAGGGATGGACAAGCAAATTGAGGCATGGGTCGCCAAATGCCACCGATGCCAGGAGACCAGATCCAGCCCATCCGCAGCACCCATACAGGATTGGGAAACACCACGGGGGCCTTGGTCCAGAATCCATCTTGACTTTGCGGGCCCCACAAATGGACATACATTTTTAATCACAGTCGACGCATATTCCAATTGGCTGGAAGTCAGCGACATGAAGTCCACTACCACAGAGGCCGTCATTAAAGAACTGTGTAAACTGTTTTCCACTCACGGCCTCCCAGACGTCGTCGTCTCAGACAACGGACCCCAGTTCACGTCCATCGAGTTTGAACGGTTCCTGGCGGAAAGAGGTATCCGCCACGCATTAACAGCACCGGCGCATCCGGCGGCGAACGGTAGGGCGGAACGGATGGTCCAGTTTACAAAAAAGACCCTCAGGAAAATGGACCACGGGGAGATCAACGACAAAATCAACCGCCTACTCTTCATACAACACATCACTCCCAACACTACGACCAACAAGAGTCCGGCAGAGCTGTTGATGGGCAGAAAGCTGAGGTCTCCACTTGACAGACTGCACCCGACTTACAACCCGGAGCAGCCCCCAGACTCCAGCTCCAGGTTCCGGACATTTAACCCAGGTGACCTGGTATACGCAAAAAACATGACGGGGGACCCCCTATGGATCCCAGCCGTCATAACGCAAGTCACTGGTCCAAAGTCGTACCGGCTCCAAACCACGGATGGGCGAGCCTGGAAACGGCACACCGACCAATTAAGGTCCCGAACGGCAACTGACCTCAACCCCCAAGAAGCGAACCAAGGGGGGAGGGAATACCCGGAGAGACAATCGCAAAATAAAATAAACCAAAAATACTCACCAGAAAACAGCCATCGCGAGTCCCCTCCGGAGAAGAACCGTCTGGCCAGCTCTACCAACTCGGAGAAGTCAAGCGGGAGCGGCGAAATCCGCAGCTCAACCGACCCGGTAGGCCCAGGCGGGAGCCACGGCGAAAGAACCGGCCCGATCATCCAGCCGGTTCGCGAAGAGGCAGGAGCAGCCAAAGGAACGACCGCTCCGGCCGAGTTACAACAGAAAAGTGAGTTGCGCAGGTCAACTAGGACTCGACGGAGCCCCGCCTACCTGCGTGACTACACCACCTGACGGACCATATCAAGGGGGGAGGGGTGTTATGTATTCAAATGGTATACTCGAAATCCCCGGGCCTTGATTGGCCAAGGCACGGGGATTTCTGATTGGCCAGGCGAGCCGCGCTGATTGGCCCGATTGAGGTCTCCCGCGATTGGTGCAAACCAAGAGCGGGAGACTTGAATTGCTGCCATTGGCCGCGGCCGCCTTGCGAAAGGTATAAAAGCCGCGGGCTTTTTACCTTTCGCCGGTTCGGTTCTCCCTTTGTTAATAAAGAGCTTTGAATGAAAGTCACCGACTCTAATCGTCTTTTTGCGGACACGACAGAAACCATCCTGGTCAAATGGTTGTCCTATCTTTTCTTCAAAACCTCCAACAACGGAGCATGCACAACTCTGGGAGGCATCGATGAATTGTTCTGTCAGAAAAATTCTCCTCACTAACTGCCTGTAGAGATTCTCAGTCCTCCAGGTCATGGTTGTCCCAAAGGTGCTTTTTTTTTCAGGAGGCAACTGGACTTTCTGGTTTTTTCTTTCTTTCGAAGACGTTTTGCTTCTCATCCCAGAAGCTTCTTCACTATCCTGTCAGAAGCTTCTTGGATGAGAAGCGAAATATCTTCAAAATAAAAAAAAAACATTGGAAGTCCAGTTGCCTCCTGAAAAAGCACCTTTGGGTCTCCTCACTAACTTTCTAACATTTTCCAAACACACACAGCCCGCCCACCCCTTGCAAAGTGGCTCAAAAAATGACCAAAAGGGCTCTGAATTCAAGTGTTGGCAAAAGGAAGGGTTTGCATTTGTTTACATGGGCTAGCACCTTCCTGGGTCTTTTACATACCTATAGGTTGACTACAAGACCCATCCTATTGCGTTTCCAACTTTAATTGCTTATTTTAATATTAGCCCTATTGTTCAATCAAAAATAACCTGCCTTTCACATCTTCCTTATCATCCCTGTATAACTTCTAACTTTAGGGGAAAGTTAATTGTAGCTGAGGTTGAGATGAGGGGGCCTTTGCCGCTCTCTGACTTTGGTTGACTTTTTGCAGACATTTCATTACCAAATCAGGTAACATCATCCAAGCTAGTGCTCTAGCACTGATCAGGTTACCAACTTTGGGAAATGAAACCTGTGCAAAAAGAAAAAAAACAACAACAACCAACAACCAAGCTCAGAGAGCACCAGGGATCCTTCATCTTAACCCTGAGCTACAAAATATTATCCTTATTGAAAATATTTAAACCTGTGTAGGAAAAGCTCCTTGAGATTCCGTACAAATTTTTTTTTCTTCTTCTTCTCCTTCTGAGGCTTCTGTTTTTCTGCCTCATTTTCAGGAAGTTTGAGAAGGTCTTTGAGGCAATGACTGAAGCTGATTTTAGGATTTGAGGGGGGAGACAGGGAGCAGGAAGCAACGGTGGCATTCTACTGGTTCAGACCAGTTCGAACTGGTAGTAAAAACTGGTAGTAAAAAAAATCTACCGGTTTGGCTGAACTGCTTTTCCCGATGATCAGCTGGGCTATAATGAGCTGTGCTACCCAATTTAGATTAGCTAGAAAGGAAGAAATTGTAGGATTTTTTGCTTTCTAGCTAATCTAATCACGTGGCACAGCTGATTCCCCACCCTTGTTTCAAAATGCTGATTTTTTTCAGCTACCAGGAAACTTCCCTGAGGCCCACTAGGCAAAAAACAGGGTGCGGGGTTGTGTGCTGTACATGTCCCCTTGTTTTTGCTCCTATCTCTGAGGTCCAGAAGAAGGTTGGGAATATTGCTTGCTGATATCTTCCTATCAACTCTATAGTTTCCCTGGCTGCTTATTCTTTCTGCTTATCCTTTCAATGGAAAGGAACTAAGAAAACTGGTCATTTGTTGTTGATGTTTTCTTTTGTGACCGGATGGAGAGGATTCACATGTCCTGGGAGACATTCATGTAATGAAAAGATAATTTGCCCCCTTCGTAATTAAGATAAGTGCAGGAAAACCCAGTCACTAGAATTTTATTTAATTTTTCTTCTCCTTGGTGAGGATTTGTTCTTGAATAAGAATGGTTGGGGTGAAAATACAGAAGAAATGTTTGGCCCCATGTTAATAACCACTCAACCAATAATCTTGCTGTTGAATACAGTGTGTTATTTGCCTTGTTCCAGGTAGCCCTTGACTTGCAACAGTTCATTTAGTGACCGTTTGAAGTTACAACGGCATTGAAAAAAGTGACATATGACTGTTTTTCACACATGACTATAGCAGTATCCCCATGATTTCCATTTGGATGCTTGACAACTGATTCATATTTATGACGGTCGCGGGGTTATTTGATCCCCTTTGGCGGCCTTCTGACAAGCAAAGTCAATGGGGAAGCCAGATTCACTTAACAACTGTAAATTAGTCGTGTTACTAATTTAACAATGACAGAGATTCTCTTAATAAAGGTGGCTAGGAAAATCATTAAAGGGGGCAAAACTCACTTAACCAATTTTCCACTTAGCAATGTAATTTCTGGCCTCAATTCCGATCATACATCGAGGACTACCTTTGTTACATATGATCTTCTCAGCTGGCTTTTGACAAGCAAGATTGACAGGAGAAAACAGATTCACTTAATAACTTGTGTGATTCACTTAACAACTAGAGTGATTTGCTTAACAGCCGTGACAAAAAAGTTGTAAAACTGGGCATTTCACAATCCCCATGCTTAGCAACAGAAATTCTGATTCCAGCTGTAATCATAAGTCAAGATCTACCTGTATACGAAATTCATTTTATAATTATAAAATAGTATTAAGATCATTCATCATTACGGTAGCAATGGCAATAGCACCTAGACTTATATACTGCTTCACAGTGTTTTCCAGCCCTCTATAAATGGTTTACAGAGTCAGCGTGTTGCCCCCCAATAATCTGGCTCCTCATTTTACTGGCCTTGGAAGGACGGAAGGCTGAGTCAACCTTGAGTCAGGATCAAACTCCTGGCACTGGGCCGAATTAACCTGCAATTCTGCATTCTAACCACTGTGCCACCATGGCTCCTTCCTTCCTTCCTTCCTTCCTTCCTTCCTTCCTTCCTTCCTTCCTTCCTTCCTTCCTTCCTTCCTTCCTACCTACCTACCTACCTACCTACCTTCCCAATAACACCTAGACTTATATACCGCTTCATAGTCCTCTCTAAGCAGTTTTACAGAATCAGCATATTGCCCCCAACAATCTGGGTCCTCATTTAACTAACCTCAGAAGGATGGAAGGCTGAGTCAACCTTGAGCCTGGTGAGATTCGAGCTGTCAAATCACAGGCAGTCGGCAGTCAGCAGAATTAGCTGCAGTACCGCAGTCCAACCACTGTGCCACCATGGCTCTTTTTATTAGGAATTGTACAGACAGCTTTTCTGTGTAAACTGGTCCGCGGCTTTTCCCAAATTAAAGAAATCCAGACCTACAACTACATTTAATACATTTCAATATGATATATAGTACATTTTGCATTTGTACCATCTGGGTCATTTACCCTTTCGGCTACAAATCGCACAGACTGCACGCTTGTTCCATACAGATTATCGTTGTATTGGCCAGCTTCGATGAATTTGTGCTCTTGAATGTCCTTTTCCATTTGTTCTCTGGAGATGACGAAGTGGTAATCTCTACCATCCACTTCATAATCGCGCTTCGGTCGAGTGGTATCTTGGGAGTAACAAAAAAAATGAAAGAGGTTTTGCTAAACGAACCCTTTATATTCACGTCTGAAATATAGAAAGACTGAATAACAGAATTGGAAGGGACCTTAGAGGTCTTCTAGTCCAACCCCCTTCTCAAGCAGAAGACCCTACACCACTTTAGAGAAATGGTTTTCCAATCTCTTCTTAAAAACTTCCAGTGTTTGAGCATTTACAACTTCTGGAGGCAAGTTGTTCCACTGATTAATTATTCTCAGCATCAGGAAATTTCTCCTTAGTTCTAGGTTGCTTCTCTCCTTGATTAGTTTCCATCCATTGCTTCTTGTCATGCCTTCAGGTGCTTTGGAGAATAGTTTGACTCCCTCTTCTTTTGTGGAACCCCCCTGAGATATTGGAAGACTTCTATCATGTCAATCCTAGTCCTTCTTTTCATGAAACTAGACATACCCAATTCCTGCAACCATTCTTCATATGTTTTAGCCTCCAGCCTCCTAATCCTTTTTTGTTGCCCTTCTCTGCATTCTTTTTAGAGTCTCAACATCTTGTTTATACCATGATGACCAAACCTGGATACAATATTCCAAGAGCGGTCTTAGCTAGGCCTTATAAAGTGGTACTCAAGCAAAACAGTTCCGGAAATCATAGGTGGTCCTCGTCTTACGACTATTTGTTTAACAGCTGTTCAAAAGTAGGGAGGCTTCCCAAAATGTGATTTATGAGCAGTCCCCAAATTTATAACCTTTGCACCACCCTTCTGGTCATGTGACTGCTGTTGGAGGGCTTGGCATCCAGCTCTCATTTACGGCTAGTTGCAAGTTTCCTGTGTTCAGATGATTCCAATTTGCAACCTACCCAGCCTGTGTCCAACAAGCGAGGTCGATTGTGGAAGCCAGGTTTCCTTAACAACCACATAATTTGCTCAATGACATAGGTTTAAAAAAAGATCATAAAATCGGATCTGGTTACAGGATGATTTGCAGAACCGCTACATTGCTCAGCAACTGAAATTCCTGGCCTAACTGTGGTCGTAAGTCGAGGACTACTTGTATTGCAGAATTTCCTTAATGGTAAACATTAAGTGGAGCACTGGGATTTGCAAAGGAAAGCACCAAGTTCTAGCATCAACCCTTTTTCCAAGGTTGCTTTCTAACCTCAAATGATTCTTAGAAAATGAAAACAGGGAAGAATTACAGCCCAAAGTCTTACAGACAAATGGTTATCCCATCTCTTCTTAAAAATTTCCAGTGTTGCAGCATTCACAACTCATTCAGTGGATGTGGAAACATCTCTAGTTTACCTCCTGCTAAAAAGATATATTATGATTGACTTTGGGCAGCCATTTTGTTTCATTAAGGGGATGTGGGAACATCTCTAGTTTACCTCCTGCTAAAAGGGTATATTATGATTAAGATTGGGCAGCCATTTTGTTTCTTTCATGGCAGCCATTTTGCATGCCCAAGACATTCTCAGATGAAACTACTGTTGAAAAGAGGATGAGGGCTCATTAGCATAAAATGGGATACATTTGCATAAAATAAACCCAGCTGTTAATTGTACAAGTGTTCCAGAAAGAGGACAAAGTCAGGCCTCCAAAACTAAGAAAGACACTCTGAGTTTCTTCTAAGCAGTTTTTCCTTGATTGTTTTTCATCTATAGACAGAATCTTGCCAAACTAAAGCAATTTCTGGCATTATTAAAGATATACAAGCAGTCCTCTACATTTAGTGACCGTTCAAAGTTACAATGGCACTGAAAAAGTGACTGATGGCTGCTTTTCACACTTATGACCATTGCAACATCCCCATGGTCATGTGATCAAAATTCAGACCCTTGGCAACTGGTTCATATTTATGATGGTTTGCAATGATGTGGTCCCCTTTTGCAACCTTCTGACAAGCAAAGTCAATGGGGAAGCCAAATTCACTTAACAAACAAGATACCAACTTAACAACTGCAGTGATTCACTTAGCAACTGTGGCAATTCAGGTTGTAAAATGGAACAAGATTGACTTAACAACTGTCTCGTTAGCAACAGAAATGTTGAGTTCAGTTGTGGTCATAAGTCAAGGACTACCTGTATTTTGAGAAGTACTATGGAGGAGCTACTGTGAGCTTCTTTTACCCAACCAAACTATCTCAACTTTGCTGATTCTTGCTCCTCTGGAATCCAGCCCCTCCCTGCTGGGAATCCAGGCCACATTCACCACAGATCACAACAAGTTAGCCTGTTGTACCTCATTTTAGCCAGCAAATAATAGATTCACAAAGATGCCTCCTGATGTACAATACTTACGTGGGACGCAGGAGCCAAATTTGTCAGGGAACTCAGATATCAAATCATCATTTATCCGATCTTTCATTGGGCCAAGGATAATAACTGGCCTGGTGTAATTAACTGAAATGCAGAAAGAAAAGAAGATGGTTAAGGTAGCTTTGTAACAAGCACTGGTGATGGGTTGATACCTCAAAGGAAACATGATGATGCAGTGGTTAGAATGCAATATTGCAGGTAAACTCTGTCCATAGCCAGGAGTTCAATCCTGAGCATCTCAAGGTGGACTCAGCCTTCCATCTTTCCAAGATCAATGAAGTGAGGACCCAGATTGTTGGGGTCAATAGGCTGACTCTGTAAACCACTCAGAGAGTGCTATAAAGCACTATGTGTTAGATTGGAGGCGGATCGGTTCGACAGAGACGCGAGACCATTCTGTGAGTTCAGCTCTTTATTAGGTCTGGGTAAAGGTCTGAGAATGCGAGCCGCGGCAGCCCTTCATATAGGGCTGGCTCGCGGCTCGGCAGCCAATGGCAGCACTTTGAATCTCCCGCGATCGGCACAGCCAATCGCGGTAGATTCCTAGCGCTCCAATCACGGCTGACCTGTTGACCAATCAGGTCTTCGCTGGTCTGGACCAATCGGGTGCGAGGGTTTCTGAGTATGCTAATACTGTACACTATGGAGAACGGTATATAAGCCTACGTGCTATTGCTATTGCTAAAATTTAATCTTGGAGAGATCTCAGTTGCATGCAATCAACTTGGATGATGCATTTGGATTTAGTAAATGGAATGAAGGACAGATAACATTTCCTAAAAACAAAACAGGGACTGCCGTGAGATGCAACTGAACATGCCTCATTAAAAGTCTTATCGGAATGCTTCTACATGGAATTGTTCCCTAGAAGATGTAACGGTCATTATTTTTCCTAATAATCTGGAGGTTTTTTTTCTTGGGAAACCAATTCTGAACTGTGCAATCATGAAATTCAGCAAGGTCCTTCTTACAATATAAAGGACATCGGGCCAATTTGTTTGTTTGTTTTTTAAATGTCCTCTTTTATTACGTTCTTTGAATGGGAATGGAAGACACCAGCTCTATATACGTATTTTGTAGAACTTGTCCGAAGGAAATGTGGGTGGATTTCACATCTTAGATTGGGGCTATGCATAAAATACAACGAAGCAGAAAAATATGTATTGGGAAATTGCAAGCACACAGTCCGGATCATAGACGACATCATGATTTCAAAAGGTGCAACTGATTGGGCTTGATATTACGTGGTTTAAATATTTATTAAAATGACTAACAAATTGGAATATTAAAAGTTGGTGTTAGGGATAACATTGTTTTACCCTAACTGGTTTAGGTAAATAATAATAAGTAATCATAGTTTGTATGTTAAAGTGTCTGCAACTTTAACTGTGGGATAGTAATTAAGGGAGTGGTTGTGAAAGCACTTTAAAAGAAGCAAGGCTGCAGCTTGCTCTCTCTCTGGCTTTGATGATCCCTGATTACTGCAAGGTCTCAAGACTGCATTGCTCGAATGGGAGAGAAAACAAAGGACTGACTTGTAAGTGAATTGACATAGGATATTTTTACACGGACTTTGCTAACTGAATATCCCTGAATGGACTGACTAAATGATACATGACTATTGGACTGTTATTTTGACTATGCTATGAACTCATAATGGAATAAACTATATATTTGATAGCACAAGCGTATCTGTTATTTTTACTGTATGTTAATAAACATACAAGCTTAGCTCACTCATTTATCTGTGTGCCTATCTGACTAACGCTGCACATTCTGTTTAGCTTGTCTCCCTAACCCTGGTTGGGGAAACCAGGCTTAACAGTTGGCAACAAGCCCTTTGTGCCGCAGTCAGCCCCTCAGTTAGGAATGAATGTATTACTTTAGGTGGCAGGATATTAAATCATTGCTAACTCTGAATTGCAAGGATTGATTGCACAGTATGGCTTTCCACTTCCTGCTTTTTCTCATGCATGGATTTTGGCAAAGGATTTGCTTGCAGAAAGCGAATAATAATAATAATAATAATAATAATAATAATAATAATAATAATAATAATAACAACAACAACAACAACAACAACAACAACAACAACAACAATGCAAGAGGAACCAGAGTAAACCCAAAGTGATCTAGAACCACTCCTTCTTCCCCGATAGACTTGTGGGTGTTTTAAGTGGGAACTAAATATTTTTGAAAAGGTAATCCCTGTCATCTACAATACAACATACTATCTTTGAAATAATAGAAAATATTGGTCACTCAGGTTTTAGATTTTGGCAGTGGTTTATTCTCCAAGCTTGTCTCAATTGAGCTTCTGAACGTTTCATTACCAAACTAGGTAACATCATCAGGTGGATTTTCTTGTCCTGTTCTCCTTTGCTTATAAATGTCTTGTGTGCCAGTGTTATCATTTGGTCATTTGGTTGGTGGTTGGTTTATATTGCTTTCTAAATATAGCTCTAAACCAACCACCAGTCAAATGACCAAATGACCACACTGGCACACAAGACATTTATAAGCTGAATAGAATAGGACAAGAATAGGACAAGAAAATCCAATATCTCAGGGGCTGCCTCAAAGAAGAGGGAGTCAAGCTATTCTCCAAAGCACCTGCAGGCAGGAAAAGAAGCAATGGATGGAAACTAATCCAAGAGAGAAGCAACCTAGAACTAAGGAGGAATTTCCTGACAGTGAGAACAATTAATCAGTGGAACGACTCACCTCCAGAAGTTTTGAATGCTCCCAACACTGGAAGTTTCTAAGAAGAGACTGGATAACCACTTAAGATTTAGGGGGTTAGACTAGAAGACCTCCAAGGTCCCTTCCAATTCTGTTATTCTATTCTAGTCCTGCTGATGATGTTACTCAGGGGTGGGCTTCAAAAATCCCAGCAATGGGTTCTCTGCCTGATTGCTGGGTGGGCGTGGCCATGGTGGGTGTGGCCTACCGGAACCTTTAGGAGGGCCATTTTTCACCCTCCCAGGCTCCGAAGGCTTTCACCTGGGAGGGTGAAAACTGCCCCTCCCAGGCTCCGGAAGCACTCCGACTTCTGGAATTTCTGGGAGGCCCATTTTTTACCCTCCCCGAGTCTCCCCGCGGGCCGTGCACTTACCTGCATCCAAACAGGCCATGTGGAGAGTCTTGGGAGGGGTGGGAGGGGAGGGGCCATCCTAGAGGTGGGATTTGGCGGTTCACCGAACTGGCCATAACTTTAGCAAAAGGTCCGCCTGGATCTGGGAGAACCCATAGCAGTCCACCCCTGATGTTACCTTGTCTGGTGACAAAACTTTCAGAAACTTAATTGACCACTACCAAAAACAAAATACTATGACCCACTTTAGCTGCTCAAACAATTTAGGAGAAATACCTGAGCAAAATTGAAGTGAGCTAGCTAGACCCGTTCATTCTGCCGTGATAGACTTAGAGAGGGACTGTTTAGGTAGGAAGGACATATATATTTAAAAATTAGTGAACCCTACTAGCAGCCCAAGATTTTGCTGTAAAAATAAGCTAGACATAGTTTAGACCGGGGTGTGTGTGTGTGTGTGTGTCTCCAACCTTGGCAACTTTAAACCTTGGCGGACTTCAACTCCCAGAATTCCCCAGCCAGCTTTGCTTTGCTGGTTGGGAGCTTTGCTGGCTGGGGAATTCTGGGAGTTGAAGTCCTCCAAGGCTTAATGCCAAGGTTGGAGACCCCCTCATTTAGACCAAACTGAAGGAACACATCCACGCTTGTGACAAAAGTGCTTTTCCAAAAGGCAACTGGACTTTTGTGGTATTTTCCTCCTTGCAAAAGTTTCATTTCTCATCCAAGAAGTTTCTTCGGTTCTTCAATTGCTTCTTGGATGAGAAGTGAAATGTTTTCAAGGAAAAAACAATGGAAGAAAGTCCAATTGCCTTTTGGAAAAGTACCTTTGGAACAACCACGATGTCATACGCCTGTTGGAGTCTGACTCTGAGGGAGAGATGGAACAGCTGACAGGGAGTGGGAGTGTAGCTCCGGTGGTTGTGGAGGAAACTGGGGAAGGGCACAGGCCAGATGGGCATTCAGAGGAAGACCCAGGCCCATCCCCTCTTCATCCTAGGGCATGCAGGGAGGAGAGGATAAGGGAGAAACGTGAGTGGCATGGTCTATGGGGGAGGAAGGGGCCCTGATCCCCTCCATGAGCTGCAGTTGGGAGGACTGGTTAAAAGGAAGAACTGCCATGGCAAGGCTGCTGGAAACAAAGCATGCATTCTTGTCGGAGCTTATCTGTGTTTTGGCTTCCTCCCAACTGTGGTTGCTGCGTCATCTGGTAGAAGTCTGCAATTAATCACCCTTGCCTGCCTAGTAATTCCTTCAGTGTGGTTTGTGTTGGGTTTTTTATTTTGAATTAACTTTACTTTGGGTGCGGATTGCATTTACTCCCTCCATAAACTGTTTTCTTTAAGAGTTTGATAGCCTGCCGAGGATAATTGGACATTGGGGCCAAGTTGGAGGCATTAAAGGGACTTTCTTCTATTTTTGTGACTTGGTTATTTCTGTGTCATGCCCTGGGTCATCACACATGATCTGAATGATTGACAATCTCCGTAGACACCAAAGCTTGCTTACTTTCCTGCCGTGTAACCGGTTCATAGGAGAGAATGCAGTCCTCTTGTCCTCCTGACGAGAGAAGAAAAACAGAGAGAAAATCAGCATTGAGGCCCAGTGCTTCCAAAACTCTCCCTAATGTCACATTTACTTCCTTGAGTAGGCTGACATACAAATTACTCCTAAGTGCTTTCAAGCAATCTACCTCGGCTTAAAGTTTAGCCTTTGATTTATCATTGCAAACTGAGTAGATACACAGGTGTCAGAAATGTCCTAAAGCAATGTTTTTTTCCCCAATCTTGATGACCTTTAAGATGCGTGGACGTCAACTCCTGGCATGCTGGCTGGGGAATTCTGGGAGTTGAAATCCATGCATCTTAAAAACGTGAAGGTTGAGAAATACAGATTTAGTGGATGAGAAGGCATTGAGAAGGAAGGAAGAGGTGGATGCTCCAAGTTACAGATAATTTTCAACTCTGGAGATGCTCCAACACTGGAGGTTTTTAAGAAAAGACTGGACAACTGTTTGCCTGAAATGGTTTAGAGCCATGATGGCGAACCTATGGTACACGTGCCACAGGTGGCACACAGAGCTATTTGTGTGGGCACGCAAGCCCCAGGCAAACTTACATCACTGTGCATGCGCGTGCCTCCCAGCTGATTTTTGGGCCTTTTTTGGCCTGCCAGAGGCTTGAGGAAAGCCTCTGCAGGCCGAAATATAGGCTTGTTTCATCACTTCATGTATTTCAGGAAATGCCTGAAGTGATGAAATGGGCCCATTTTTCATCCTGCAAAGCCTGCAGAGGCTTCCCTCAAGCCTCTGGCAGGCTGAAAAAGGCCTCAAATGGGCCAAAAATCAGCTGGGGGCGGCGGTGGCGGCGGGGGGAAATAGTGTGCACATGCACAGGGGGTGTTGGGGGGCCCACACAGATTGTCTTCTGGCACAGGAACCCCGAAAGGTTAGCTAGCACTGGTATAGAGTTTCCTACTAGAGTAGGGGGTTGGATGAGATGACCTCCAAGGTCCCTTCCAACTCTTATGATTTTAATGACTTTGCAGATGATTCTCAACTCTGGAGATGCTGTTTAGTTGTGGCAAGGAAGGAAGGGATCCCCCTCTTCTATTGCACCAGTATAAATGAAATAGAAAACAAATGGTTAATTTCTTGAGTCATTCCGTGACTCTTGAAGGACTCTTGAAATGTTATGCTTCAAAACTGCTTGGGCTTAAGAAGTTAGGCAGGGATCCTCCCGCTTCTGAAGCTCTAACATGGCATGGTAGTTGGCCTAAAAATTAAAATTGACTCTGTTGTCTGTGCTCTGTCCCAAAAGTGCTTTTTCACTGGACTTTCTTATTTTTCTTTGAAGACGTTTCACTTCTCGTCCAAGAAGCTTCTTCAACTCTTCAAAGAAAAACCATAAAGTCCAGTTGGCCTCTTGGAAACAAAAAAACACCCATCTTTGGGACAACCTTGGTCTGGATGACTGATAATCTCCCTAGACATGTCTGTGCTCTGATTCTCAAATCAGGACTACAGCATGACTACATCTGGAAGAAATCCATACTTTACATAGATTAAAAGGGAAAGGACGGGAGGGGAGCATGGTTTGAACCTGGGGGAGACTCTATGCATCAATGGGACCGGATGCAGATACTTTGTTTTTAGAACTCATAAGCTGCATAGGTTGTCCTGAACTTACGACCATCATGGAGCTTGGCCAATCTGATTTTTTTTTGCATCAGTTGTTAAGGGACCATTTGTGGCCATTAAGCGAACATCACGGTCATTAACTAAATGCCAATTTGCGGAAAATACTTTGTCAAATATGATCCAGAGACTGAGGGATAGTAGAAATGACTATAAATGGAGACAGCTGGCCAAGCATCTGGTGAGGTCAGGTGAATACTTCATAAGAATACTTTAAAATCGTATGGCATTCTGTTTGATGGGAAGCACACGTTAGTCCCCGACTTACAACAGTTCATTTAGTGACCATTCAAAGTTACAAGGGCATTGAAAAATGTGACTGATGACAGTTTTTTAATATTTAACACATTTAGTAGCATAGCAGGTGTATCCGAACTTGTTCTTCCTATCAGAAATACCTTGTAATTACTGTACAGAGAGTTTCCCACTGGTTCAAACATGCCAAATTAATGGGGAAATCAGATTCCATAGATCCAGTTTGGTCTAATGGTTAAGGCAATAGTCTAGCAGGACTGGGGGACTGGGAGTTCTAGTCCTGGCCTTAGCTATGAAAGCCAATTGGGTGAACTTGGCCAATCACCAGGAGGCTGTGAGTTCTAGTCCTGCCTTAGACATGAAAGGCAGCTGGGTGAACTTAGCCAATCACCAGGAGACTGTGAGTTCTAGTTCTGCCTTAGGCATGAAAGCCAATTGGGTAAGCTTGGCCAATCACCAGGAGACTGTTAGTCTTAGGCATGAAAGCCAATTGGGTGAACTTGGCCAATCACCAGGAGACTTCGCCAATCATCAGGAGACTGTGAGTACTAGTCCCGCCTTAGACATGAAAGCCAGCTGAGTAATCTTGGGCTAGTCAGTCTTTCTTCCCAACTCACCTCACGAAGTTGACCTTGTTGTTGTGGGGAAAATAAAAGGAGGAAAGTGTTATGATATGAAATGTGTTTGAATATTAATAGCTTGGGTTGGTAGTTAGGATGCTGGTTTGAGCTCCGAACTTGGCAAAACGTTTGCTTGCAAACGTTTTGTTACCATTCGAGGAGGCATTGTCAGTGTGTTTTGAGCTCGTATGTGCCCATGACTCAGAAATAGCCGAGCAAACAATGGTCAACCTAATTAGCATCTCATAAAAAAGTATTTAAAGACCTGTGTTCTGACAGATGAGCACAACTCAAAATCGCATTGACGATGTCTCTTCGAATGGCGACGAAACATTTGCAACCAATTTTCCAAGCTCGGAGCTCAAACCAACAGCCTAGTGTTATGATATGTTTGCCACCTTGAGTTATTTGCAAAAATAATAAAGGCAGGATACAAATAACTTTCCATAAGTTTGCATACTTAGGTTCAAGTAACAATTGAATTGAATTCTATTCAGTCAAATGCCTATTAAATCAAATGCCTTAACTGTATACATAGTTGGCATTTCAAAGAAGGTCATTTTGAAGGCTACCTCCTACAATTTTTGTATATTCCAATGTATTAAGGCCTACAGAACTTTTTGCCCAAACAGTTTCAGCTCACTTCCTGCTAGTATCATTGTAAATCATGTGCTGGATTGAAAGCATCTTCTCCATTTTCTTGAAAAACGACGTTTGGAAGTTGACCTAAATTATAAAACTACATTATTTTTTGGCATTAACGCCTTGACAAAGGAGACCAGGTCCATTTCAGAGGCACGTAAGAAGTAACACATTATTTGCAGCCTGTAATATACAATCTACCTCTGGATGCTTTCACACTATTTTTTTAAAATCTGAAAAGCAAAAATGAAAGAAGAAAAAACCCAGAGGGGGTCAGAGGGAAAAGAAAGGAAAAGAAACCAAGCCTTCAGAGGCAAGCCAAAGTAAAAGAACCCAAGAAATGCCATAACTTACTGTAGCTACTTTCACTATCACTGGCATTAGAAGAGAGATGTTCTGCAAGAACAGGAGAGCAAATTAAAAGGAGAGACAGTCAAGCAGCAAATGTCAAGCAATCACCCCCGGTCATGCAATCGGCATGCAAAGTGAAAAGTCGAAGGTAAGTCAGCCAAAGAGTTTCCGAGAAACTTGACTAGGAAGGCCAAAGACATGATCATGGATGGATACACCGAGAAAGGGCTGTATTGCCCGTGATTTACCTCAAATAAACAGCCGCCAAAGAAAGCGTTAAGGATGTCTTTGCAAAAACTTTGTTTCGCAAACATTTCTCAAATGTTTTCGAAGGGTGATGAGGAACGAAAGAGGGATGTCAGCCATGTGACATGACTCATATATGAGATGTACATGGACTTGCAAGTGATGTATGGGGCTATCTGCCTCGTTTGTGAAAGTACGTCCACAATTAGCCTTGGGGAAAGAATTGTGAGAAAGGGAAACGCAGGAGGAGCAATGAAGAGGAGTCAATAAATTCTTTCCCGACCCACCACTATTCTTCTTTCATTTGTTGCCTTCTAAAACATCTTTAACCACTGTGGCTGCTGCTTATATTATTATTATTATTATTATTATTATTATTATTATTATTATTATTATTATCATTATCAATTGCACAGTCAGTCAGATGTTCAGACTGGGTTTGGCATTTTTGTCTACCTATCAAGTCCTTACCAAAGACCTGGGATAGGCAAATCTGGATGCTTGATGATGTCACAGATATCGCCACAGGATGGAAGCTGTTCCAAGTAAAGCTGCCTTCTGCAATTGACTGATGGCAAATTTGTCAATGCCTATGGTGTTGAAGTGGTGCTCCGGTTGTTTTGGGGCTGCACTCAAGGTGCCTATTACTCTTGGTACTACCTTTGCTTGCCTTTGCCATAGCCGTTCTATTTCTATTTTGTTATCTTCTCCAATTCTTTCTCTTCTCTTCTGCTGTCTCCAGACACTGCCACACCCACTATCCAGACTATTATCATTATCATTATTATTATCTCTTTTATTCATTAAACATGAGACTCAACCAACTTGAACATTTAAAAATGTATCACAGATACTATTGACTAGCACTAATGGTTGATAGGGGTGGCTGCCAACATCCTAGGTATCAACCAAGAATCTTCTTAAAATGTATGGAGTAGCGCAGTTTTTTGCAGTTCCACTGGTGTTTTTGCAGGAAGCTGCAATTTCTTGATGTGTTTTGTAAAATTCTTGGACATGGTACCAAGTGCCCCAATGACAATAGGTATGACTGTTACATGTTTCATCCATAATCACATAGATTTGATGGCCAGGTTGTGATATTTTGTGATTTTTTTCCAGTTGTTATTATCGTTGTTGTTGTTGGTTAAACAGCCATCCAGATTTTCAAACTGGATTTGGCATTTTTGTTTATCCGTTGAGTCCCTACCAAGGAATTGGGATGGGCACATTTAGCTGTTTGACGATGCTACAGATACTGTTGCAGGATAGAAGCTGTTCCGAGTATAACTTCCTTCCGCAATTGACTGATGGCAAATTTGTCAATGCCAATGGTATTCAAGTGGTGCTCCAGATGTTTTGGGATTGGACCCAAGGCACCTGTGATTATTGGTACTACCTTGGCTTGCTTCTACCACAGTCATTCTATGTCTATTTGCAGGTCTTTATGTTTTGTGGTCTTCTCTTTTTTTTTCTATTCTTCTCTTCCTTTTCTACTGTCTCCAGGTATCATCACATCCACTGGTTAGTGGCTGGGGAAATACTTGTTGTTGCCATTATTATTATAAGTAACAATAATGATCAAAATTGTATTGTTATCTGTATTATACAATGTATAGGTAATCCTCGAATTACAACCTTTCAGTTTGTGACTGCTCGAAGTTGTAATGGCACTGAAAAAAGTGGCTTATGACCATTTTTCACACTTATGACCATTGCAGCATCCCCATGGTCACTCCGATGCTCAGCAACCGGCTCATATTTATGACAGTCAAAGTGTCCCTGGATCACATGATTCCCTTTTGAGATCTTCTGATGAGCAAAGTCAGGGGAGAAGCTGTTGTGATCCACTGGTGGCCTGTGGAGCTGGCAGGAACATGGGCCAGTTCTGGAGTTTGGGGAGGACTCGGATGAGAGATCTGCATCCGATACAGAGATGGTACCAGGGCCATCTGAGAGTTCCCACTGTGCATGTGCTCAGAGCTGCTAGAAGGCAAGAGCAGCTGACACAAAAGGGGTGACTCAGGAGTAAGGCTTGGATGTGATTGCCCCTCCCATAAGGGATAAAGGACAGGCAAAGGTGAAGAAACCTTTGCAGAAAGCAAAGTAATTTGTTCTGTTCGGATTAATCCTTGAAGCTCTGCGTAGACTTTGTACTTCAGTTGGTTTTTTTTAATTCATTTGGCACTTTAGTTGTTGGCAGCAATTTAAAGGAGATAAAGGTGGGTGCTTATCCCAAGAAACTATTTGGGATTCATTACGGGCTGGGAATGAACATAATTCCCAGTGTTGAAGTAAAACAAGAGTTGTTTGGACTAAGTGTGTGCTTAATTACAGTCTCAGAAAGCCTTGGTCAGAACAGATACAACCTAGAACTAAGCAGAAATTTCCTGACAGTGAGAAGAATTAATCGATGGAATAGCTTCCCCTCCTCATGTTGTAGGTGCTCCATCACTTTCAAGAAAAGATTGGACAACCATTTGACTGGGCTAGTATAAGGCTTCTGCCTTGAGCAGGGGGTTTGGATGAGAAGAACTTCAAGCTCACTTCCAACCTTGTTATTCTATGCTCTATGTTCTACTTAAGGGCTGTCATGAAGTAAAGTTGTGAATTTATTCTCTATCATGCTTAATGGTAGGAGAAAACCCAATTGGGGGGGGGGATCTCAACAAAGAGAGATTCAAATTGAAAATTAAGGAGTTTCTTGATGGTGAGATCCATGAAGCAGTGAAACAGCCTGCCCACTGGAGTCAATGAATGCTCCATCATTGGAGCTTCCAAGCACAGCTATTTGTGTGGAATGTTTTGAAGATCCCTGCTCTGCATGGAACTAGAAGACCTCTAAGGTATCTTCCAATTCTATACTTTGAAATAGACCAAAATATCGATTCTCTAAATGTATGCGCAAATTTTCCATTGGTGCTTTCTCCACATATAATTAAACTAGGACACAAGTGCAACAGTCGTATTCTAGTTAATGCTTGTTTTAGAAGTTCTCTTAAAACCTCCCCATGTCTGCAGAAGATACTCAATGTTGCCCTTTAGACCCAGAGGTAGGTTCCAGAGGGCATTGTTTCTTCAACATTTTAACAGAAGTTGAATGAAACTGTCATGCTGGATGAGATCCCCTTCAACTGTGTAAGGTTGCAGTTCTTATCCTGCGCCTCCAGCAAGGCTGTGATGGATGGGAATGTCACCCGTTGTGTTCTAGGACATTTGCAAAGTAGCCACTTTGAGAAGCTTCCTTTAAATACGATCAAGATTTAGCCATGGTTGCACTTTGCAACAACGTGAAATTGCTACTGACAAGACAGCTTGTTTGCCTGAACTTGTTTTGAACTATGGCACAGTTCAACGGTGGAATTCAAAATATGTTACTATCGGTTCTGTGGGCGGGCGTTCTGTGGGAGCATTCTAAAATGGGCAATTTTAAGCATGAAAACTTACCTACTGTCAGTGCTGGTGAATCAAACAGCTGAGGAACAGGAATCTGTTCTGCCACGCCTATCAACTGAGCTACAAACAAAGGAAATATAGGACAGGGGTGGGGCCAACTGCTGAGCAGTGCTGCCGGATCACTAGAACCAGTGTGAACCGGCAGCATACCACCACTGGCATAGTTTGAAAATAAGTAATCTAGAATCAAAGACTTCTTGCCAAGAACTACTACTGCATTTCTGAACTGATTTATCTAAAGATTCTTTAAAGGACTTAACTAACCGACATCCAGAGGAACTGGGGTATCCTAGGCTCAGATGGGAGGAAAATGCCTTAAGATCTTGAATATCTGCCTAAGATTGGACCGGCTTGATAACTTTATGATCTCTCTTTGTTGGGGTGGAAGTCAAATGTTTGATTCACTAACATGAAATGTTATTAGCCCTAAAGGGAAACACTTTCAGATCTGACTTCTGCTACAAAGAACATGAAATTGCAATCTGCTAAAATTATTAATCAGAAAATGTTCCTTTTAAGGCAGTGGAAAGAAGAACAAAGATGAAAGTTGAGAAGAAAGAACATTAACCATCTTCAACTCTTTTATGTGAAATGAAATCTGAAGAACTGAAGTTCAAGTGCCACCTTGATGCAACTTCTGATTGCTAGAACTGAGCTACCAAATCTTCAAAAGAGTGATTTACTGCATTCTGGGAATTGTTTTGCCCAATGTCTTGTCTTTTGCTCCCAAACTTCTGGATTCTTCAGAATGCACAAGGTTGGCCAAAGTTGAAGATGGATCATCTCAGCATGAAATGAGAAGAAGTCCTAGAATAAGTATTCTAAGTATAAATCTTCTGATATCATTTTAGTCTGTGTATATCAAGGAAAGGCAAGAAATGATACCTACACTGAAAATTAGCACTGATTATATATTGTCTCATCTACTGTGCATGGTCCTCATGTAAGAAGAAAAATGACAGAAGAAAGGAAATATCGGATACCTCTATTTATTAAATCTTTATTACTGAATTAAAGTATTTGTATCCCACTTTTCTACTTTACAATACCCCCTATTAGCTATTTTGGACATGTCATCTTTTGGACAGCTTCTTCATCATGAACCTTAGTCCCTATTGTCCATCTTGGATCAATCATCTTGTTGGCAGTTTCTTCAACATCAAACTTAATCCCAACTGTCCATCGTGGATAAGTCATCTTCTGCGCAGCTTCTTTATCATGAACCTTACTCCCTACTGTCCACGTTAGATATAACTATCTTTTGGGCAGCTTCTTCATCATCAACCTTATTTCCTACTGTCCATCTTGGATCAAATATCTCTTGCATATCTTCTTCGACATCAAATTAGTCCCTACTGTTCCTCTTAGATAGGTCATCTTTTGGGCAGCTTCTTCATCATCAATCTTACTCCCTATTGTCCATCTTAGATAAATCATCTTTTGGGCAGCTTCTTCAACATCAATCTTACTTGTTATTGTCCATGTTGGATAAGTCATTTTTTGAGCAGCTACTTCAATATCAACCTTGTACCCTACTGTCCATCTTGGATCAATCATCTTTGGTGCAGCTTCTTCAACATCAAATTAGTCCCTACTGTCCATCTTAGATAAGTCATCTTTCAGACAGCTTCTTCATCATCAACTTCACACCCTACCATCCATTTTGGATAAGTCAGCTCTTGGGCAGCTTCTTCATTATGAACTATTTTTTGACTGGGGATCTGTTTTTCAACTTTTCAAGAATCCTAAGCTTGTTTTAAAAGAAGCACTGATCTTCTTTTTGAAAAAATTCATGTTCACAAAAGGACCAATATGCATTGTACTAGAAACAATGTTGTAATCAGCAGAGGTCAACATAGTCATTGTATAGGCTATATGCTATTAAGGTTGTCATGCAGAACATAAAATACAATGAAAAATCCTCCCCCACCCCCCACCAAGTGCATTCAAAGCCGGGGACCAAAAGTAAAATCTAAATCTTGTGCATGCTCAAGAAGGAGGAGGAGAAGGTTCTTTAGGAAGAAAAAAAAAGCCAAACTTTAAAAGTAAGAAGAAGAAAAAAGAAATGAAAGGAAAAACAAAGTTATTTCCAAAGAAAGGGTTATAAGTGACCATTCCTGGGAACTTACTCAGAGTCTTTGTCCCATAACCGTCGTCCCCTAATCCGGGGAAGTCCTGCACGGCAGTCCCCGGAGAGAGCAATGAAAGGAAAAAACACCCGCAGAAAAGGAAGGAACAGGTCAGTGCAGTTGAAATGGATACTACCATGACAGACCATGCAGATAATCCAATCTGGATTCCCACATTTTGAGCAAAAATAAGGCTTAATCTCCCGATTCAAAGACTTTCGTGGAAGCCAAAGAGATGTGGTTAAAGTGAGAAAGCAAAAGATTCTCTTTAGGAAAAAAAATATATACAGGTAGTCCTTGGCTTACAACTATTTGTTTAGTGGGCTGATGTTACAATGGCACTGAAAAAAGGGCAGGAACTGGAGCTAGGAACGAGAACTCACTCCTTCACACAGCGCTGGGGTCTTGAACCCAGGCTGTTAATTTTTCAGCTGATAAGCTCACTCATGCAGAGCCATCACACTCCCTAGATGCCCCTAAATGCCCAATCATTATCTTCTTTTAATGACCCCATAATCCCTTGCAGGGTTGTAGTCTGGGCATCTGAATGGAGCTGAGTGTTTACTGGCCAGATGCCCTACCTGTCACCAATGCGGAGTTTTGTTTAGCAGATATATTCTCATTGTGCCCAGAGAGAGAAAATATCTGCCTCTACCTATGATTGAACTCGTAGCCTCCTGATTGTGAGGTGAGAGCTCCACCTCTAGGCCACCGCACCAGTCTCCCAAATGCCCAATAATAGATATTAAATCCAGTGGAGACTAATAATCTCCCTCCCTCTCTCCCTCCCTCTCTCTCTCTCTCGTACTGTATGGCTTAGAATTGCTCGCACCTTAATTTTCCACTTTGGCTGCATTCTGTGAAGTGGAAAAGTGGGAAAACTTCAATCCGATATCTGATTTTCACAGAGAAGACACTTTCCCCCTCCCCCTTTTTTTCTAAATAACTGGGAACTAGTCCAAGCCATCTCATTATCAAGAGCCTTCCAGTTCAATAGACTGAACTGTCAAGCTAATGAGTCGAAGCTATAAATGTTGGAGTGGGAACTCACAGGCACAATTTGCCAAGGAGTACAGGTAGTGCTCAACTTGAGACCAGAATTCCTGCTGCTGAGCCAGGTGGTGGTTAAGTGAATCATACCCTATTTTGCAACCTTTGTTTTGGCCATGGTCATTAAGCGAATAGCTGCAGTTGTTAAAAGGCTCATGTAGTTGTTAAGTGTATCTGGCTTGGGAGATGGCTGGAAGGATTGCAAATGGCGATCATGCAACCTTGGGACACTGCAACTGTTAAAAATGCATTCTGGTATGCCCATGTTTTGATCATGTGATCATGGGGGTGCTGCAGTAGTCATAAGTGCGAGGACAGGTTATAACTCATCTTTTCCAGCACCATTTTTTTTCTCCTTTTAATGACCCTGTAATCTCTAAATTCGCAGTGAAGTCAGGGAATGAAGCTGAGCATTTACTGGCTGGATGCCCTCCCTGAGGCCTACACGGAGTTCACAGCAGATATTTTATCTTTGCTCGTCTTCTTCTTGTGCCATATCCATCATTGAATGCTGGTGATCCAATTTTTATCAATTCTCTTTGTTCCTAGAGAGAGAAATTTCTGCTGCTACCTAGGATCAACTCACAACCTCCTGTTTGTGAGGCAAGAAGAGTTCCACCTCTAGGCTACCACGCCGCTCACCATTTTTCAGGACCAATAACAGATAATATTTGTAGCTCAGGGTTGACCTGAGGGGTCCTTGTTGCTCTCTGAGCTCGGTTGTCTTCTGGCAGACGTTTCACGACCCAAACTAACCAATGTCATCCATGCTAGTGAAAACAACCAAGCTCGGAGAGCACCAAGGACCTATTTCAGTACTGTTGTATCTCTGAATGGCCGTTAAATGATCGGTTGCAAATCAAGGACTACCCACATCACTAGCTAAGATGGAGACAGTTATGAAACCCCGGTCCCCAAAACATTTTTTTAATAAGACGTGGCTTTCTCCTTAACCAAAATTTGAGATGGAGCAAATGAAGGAACGGTGGCCAACCCATGTTCAAGCAGTAGAGATAGAAAAATTTACTTCCTTTTCCTCCCGTAAACCCCACAAGGAATCCAGACAGTTATATACATTGATCATAGTAGTAAGGCCTCACCTGTCCTGAACCTGACTTAAGCTTCCCTAGGTATATGAAGTGCCGTGCATATCACCCACGTGTTTCGCTGTGACGTCGTCTCTAAAACATTTTACTTACGTTCCGGGTCACTGGTGTCCTGATCACATATCTCCTTGCTCTTGTAGAATGGGAATTTTCGTGAAAAGATGAAGTTCTTTTTACGCTTGTCATTGAATGACTGTGAAGGAAAAGAGGCATGGCCGAAAAAACAAGGACGTCTAATTGTTGTCACACTCATGCTGACAAAACAACTAGGCTGGTAAAAGTGAGAAACAACTGTGGTGACCATGTTCAATTTCTTTCGTTGGCCTCAAGAACGAAGCATTGAGAAGCAAACAAAGGAGGGAAAGTAGTCGAAGGTGCTTGAGATCTTGAAAGATTTTTTAAAGATCTCTTTTATGTCTCTGGAGATTTTCAGTCATCCAGGTCGTGGTTATCCCACAGGCGCTTCTTTCAAGAGGCAACTGGACTGTCAAGCCCGAAATTGATATATGTGTAGCCATTTTAAAATTAGGCTTAGTATGTATTCTTTTTCTTACTTTCTCTGTGGCAGTCATAGGGGAGGGAGGCGGGGAAGAGTTTCGGGCTTGCCACATTCCTAAGCGGGGAGGAGTGGAGATAAAGAGAGTTGTTTTGGCTAAGTGATTCTTCTTCCTGTGGGAAACAAGCTGTCCGTGCTTGGGCCCCTTGAAATGGAGATTTATGACATCAAGCAATGTTGAATTACTTCGATTGGAGAATGTGACTTTGGGGGGTTGTTTCTAATGTTTAATATTGTGGGGTAATTCCAGATTGTGTCAGATCTGGAATTACCACGGACTTTGCCAATTTGACACTTTCTAAAATAAAAGAAGTTGTATTGGAAGGTGGACTTTGTTTTATTCTTTTTCAATGGATTTCATCACTTGGAAACCTGACATGGACTTTCTGGTTTTTCTCTGCAGATGTTTTGCTTCTCATCCAAGAAGCTTCTTCTTGGATGAGAAGCAAAATGTTTCACTTGGATGGTGGGGAATGGAAGGATTTATATTCCTTACAGACAGCTGGTCATTTGCATCTTTTTGGAGAGTCATTGAGGCCACCTGAGAAGCGAAACGCCATCCAAGAAAAACCAGAAAGTCCAGTTGAAAAAAGGACCTTCAGGACAAGATCTCTGTATATTAGAAGTGTACAGATAGTCCTTGATTTACAACCACTTGCTCAGTGATTGTTTGAAGTTACAACGGCACTGACAAAAGTGACTTACGACTGTTTTCCACACTTATGACAGTTTCAACATTCCCATGGTATCAAAGTTCAGATGCTTGGCAACTGGTTCATATTTATGACGGTCGTAGTGTCCGGGGGTCATGGGATTCTCTTTTACGACTTTCTGACGAGCAAAAAGTCAAAGCCAAATTCACCAAACCGCTGTGTTACTCGCTTCACAACTACGGTGATCCGCTCAACAACTGTAGCAGGAAAGGTCGAAAAAAGGAGCAAAACTAGCTCAACAATTGTCTTGTTTACCAACAGAAATTTGGGGCCCTATTGTGGTCGTAAGTCGAGGACTACCTGCAATGTTTCCTAAAACCAGAAGTAGGAAATCTGAGGCTCAACAGATATTTAAATTTTAAGTTTCACTCAACATGGCGGACCGGTAGCGGAAAATTTGAGTACTTCGGAGTACCGGCAAATATCACTTCTGACTGTCCCCAACCCCATCTCTTCCCTGCCTCCCGAATCCCA
Organism: Hydrophis major; assembly: GCA_033807585.1. Taxonomy (NCBI): domain Eukaryota; kingdom Metazoa; phylum Chordata; class Lepidosauria; order Squamata; family Elapidae; genus Hydrophis; species Hydrophis major. The sequence goes on along the minus strand of CM066332.1, from coordinate 137,394,545 downwards.
GCTGATCAGCTGTGTCTTCTTTGGTTGGCCTGCACAGGAGAACGGAGCTGGAAAGCAGGTTAGTGGGATGGGGTGGGAATGGGATTTTGCAGTAATCTTCCCCTAGGAGTGGGGAGGGAATGGGGATTTTACAGTATCCTTTCCCTGGAGTGGGGTGGGAAATGAGACTTTAGAGTAAACTCCCCCTGCCACACCCATCAAGCCACACCCACCAAGCAACGCCCACAGAACCGGTAGTAAAAAATGTTTGAATCCCACCACTGTTCAAAATAGCAGGAGTACCCAAAGGAAGTCATCCCTGGATTAATTGGGAGTGGCTCCAATCCTTTGTGAGACTACCTGGAACTTGCTCCTAAGGTTTATTACATATTATTACATATTCCAAACACGAGTGTATGTGTTTATTTTGGTCACCAAAGTTTCATGCCACTTTTACTCTCCAAGGATATTTAAAATTTAGTAACAAAAGCAAAACAAAAAAAACAAAAACAAAGGGAGAAAAATTATAGACATAAAAACCTACAAATGCCCCATAACGACTGTAAACACATGGATTCAACACAACGTAACCATCATGCCAAAAAGTACACAATCATGCCAACCACAATTCATGCAAACGAAAAATAAAGGCAGATGTCAAAAATTATAGGCATAAAAGGTTTCCAAATATAACTTGATTGGCGGGTGGTAATATTGACAGAATGGCCTATCGAATCTAAAGAAATTAAAACATGCACCTGTGTCTCTCTCTCGATTGTGATATCTTTTTTTTCCAGAATTAAACAATGTCATCCAATAACAGAACTCTCATTAGGACAATGATATTTAAACCACAACTCATTGATTGTTGATTTCAAAAAAATTTCAAAGAAAGAAAGCAGATCTAACATTGGCAGATTATATATCTTTTCTTTCTAGTCACTCAAAAGCTTTGTGATTGATGTACAAGCAGACTGTCAATATTGAACCCAATTGTCATTTTAAATTTATGTTTGTTGTAGCTTCCACTCTTCTCCTTCTTAGTATCATAACGGTACACATCACACAGAACAGGAAGTTTGTGTTGCTGTCTATACAGGTAGTCCTTGACTTACGACCACAAGTCGGCCCAACATTTCCGTTGCTAAGTGAAACATTTGTTAAGTGAATTTTGTCCCATTTTATGACCTTTCTTGCCACCGTTGTTAAGCGGATCACTGCCATTGTTAAGTTAGTAACACGGTTGTTAAGTGAATCTGGCTTCCCCATTGAGTTTGATCCTGGGGACACTGCAAATGTCATAAATATGAGTCAGTTGCCAAGTGCCCACATTTTGATCACATGACTATGGGGATGCTGCAATGGTTGTAAGTGTGAACATTGGTTGTAAAGTCACTTTTTTCAAAGTTATAACTTTGAACAGTCATGAAATGAACGGTTGTAAGTCGAGGAGGACCTGTATCTTAGGAAAGCACATTCAGTGTCTGCTAGCTTATTTAAATTGTGAGCTATTTGCCTTCCTTTGGAGAGAAAAATAGGTATAACTTCTAGAATGTTTAGATCATGGAAGTGTCTGCAGATAAGGTTTCTGATACGATCTGGAATATGTGAATTTATCCATTCAGAAGGTACCTAGTAATAGCAACAGTGCTTATACTTATACACTGCTTTACAGTGCTTTACAGGCCCTCTCTAAGCAGTTTACAGAGTCAGCCTCTTGCCCCCAACAATCTGGGTCCTCATTTTACCCACCTCGGAAGGAGGGAAGGCTGAGTCAACCTTGAGCTGGTCAGGATCAAACTGCTGACAGTCGACAGAGTTAGCCTGCAATACTACATTCTAACCACTATGCCACCACAGCTCCTTCCTTCCTTCCTTCCTTCCTTCACAATAGCCCTTAGACTTATATATCTCTTCACAGTACTTTTACAATCCTCTCTAAGTGGCTTACAGAGTCAGCCTCTTGCCCCCAACAATCTGGGTCCTCATTTTACCCACCTCGGAAGGATGGAAGGCTCAGTCAACACTGGGGATTTGAACTTCCAAATTTCAGGCAACCAGCAGCCAGCAGAAGTAGCCTGCAGTACTGCTCTCTAACCACTGTGCCACCATGGCTTAGTTATCAGAAAAAAAAAAATTAAGAAGGATCTACCATAGGTAGGCTGCACATTATGGATACAGAAGTTCAATGCATTTGGAGGTTAAGAAAGATTGACGTGTTATATGTTCTCCATGAAATTGCTCTTATCACAATGCAAAAATTGCATCTGGCAGAGAATATGATGGTCAACCTCTGACTACATTTGGACCATGGGAAAAACCTCTGAGGTGTACTTCAAGGTCTGTAAGCTTGGTTGTTTTCTTGCAGACGTTTCATCACCCAACCTGGCAGTGATGACGTTACTTAATTGGGTAATGAAACGTCTGCAAGAAAACAACCAAGCTCAGAGAGCATCAAGGACCTCACAATTCAGCCCTCAACTACAAATATTCTCAAGAAGAACTTCATATCAATCCATCGCTATCTTTAAATGATCCTAGGGGATAGCAGTATTGGCACTTAAATCTCTTTTCCTCGATTAGCTTACTTTACTTTATGGTCACTGCACCTCGTACAATGAAATCAAACACCATCTTCAGTGCACATCATGACCATGAAAATAAACACAAACACACATCCTTCACACATTGAACTGAAAACCACCAACAATGCACCAACAATGCACTATATAGCAGAATTCAACAGAGCTACTGCCCTGGGGTAGAAGCTGTTCTTCAGCCTATTTGTCCTTGTTTTTATTATCCTGTACCATCTGCCAGATGGTAATAATTAAAAAAAAAAAAGTGCCCAGGATGAGATGGATGTTTGAGAACGTTTTGAACTTTCTTAAGGCAGCAGGAGCGATAAAGCTCTTCCAAAGAGGGGAGAGGGCAACCAATGATCTTCTGGGCAATGACGTTAACCCTCTGGAATGCTTTCCTATCTGCCATTGTGCAATTGGCAAACCATACAGAGGTGCAGAAAGTTAAGATATTCTCTATGGTGCAGCGATAGAAGGTTACCAGCAGTTTTTCATTCAGTTGTTGTTTTCTGAGAAGCCTCAGGTAGTATAATCTCTGCTGGGCCTTTTGACCAGGGCTGCAAAGTGAGCACCCCAAGTCAGGTCCTCTTTTATGGTAACACCCAGAAACTTAAAACTGGCCACTTGCTCCACTCGGTCTCCATTGATAAGCAAGGGCTGGATGTCTGATCTGTTCCTTCTATAATCCACTATAAGCTCCTTGGTCTTATGGTGTTGAGGACCAAGGTATTGTCTCCATACCACGAAAGCAACCGGTCCACCTCATCTCAGTAGGCAGACTCATCTCCCCGGAGATGAGTCCCACTGCTGTTGTATCATCTGCAAATTTATTAATATTCAGTAATATTATGAATCTTCCACTTCGCTAGGTGAGTCAGCTTCTGCAAAAGCTGGCTGACCAGCATTTTGTGATATTGCACTCACTGAGTCAGGAAAGGGTTGGAAAGGGTAGAGGAAGATAAAAATATAGAAAGATGCTGATACCTTTGTGCCAAGGAGCAGAGAACCACACGTGGCCCCATGAGACTTTGCAACAGGAATGCCAATTACTTCATCACAGGGATGGACAATAAAATCCTAGGTGACATGTGCCTTTAGCTGCTCTTCATCACTCTCTTCCACTTTGCCTCTCCTGGCATCGTTGAAGGCTAATAAGAAGTGAACTCTGGAAGAACATTGCTTTCAAGGTCTGCTAATTGAGGCACATCAAAGAGGCAGACAACGGGGTCTAGGCAGGGGTGAAATTCAACCGGTGTAACAACCAGTTCACTTTGTGCGTGCACACACACACTGTGCGTTTAAAAAAGCTAATACTTAACTTCAACTGCAGCTGAAGAAAACAACTGTGGCACGGCAGAGTGGTCTGCTGCACGAATCAGCTGTGCTCTAACAAAAAGACATAAAGCACACAGGAAAGAGCAGAGGTGGGCGGGTGAGCCCACATGCTTGTTGGAGCGAACTGGAGCCAGTTGATTGTCAGAACAAACAGCACTCGGGAGTAAGTCTGCAAGGTCATGGCACCTCCCTCAAGAAGATAAAAGCCAGCTGTGAAACAAACCTTCTTTGCAGGAAGCAAAGACGTTTTGAAACTCTAGCCTCGTGGACATTCCAGTATCCTGAGTTTGTATTTGAAGATTCTTATTTTGCAAATTATTTTTTGTCTGTTATCTTTTGGCAAGTCTTGCTCAGTTTGGCAAGGCTTGTGCTTATCACAGTTAATTATTTTGTAAGAGCATTACAACACAATTTTTTTTGAATTGTGTTTGATTTGTCAGAAAAGGGTGTGGGTCAGTAAAACAGCATTGAAAAAACCAACAGATGGTCTGTCCTTGTACCTATGATAGCTGCAGCATCCTCACAATTACATGATCAGGGTTGGGTGCTTGGTAACCAGCATATTATGATTATATTATATTAATGATGTCCCCAGTCATCACATGATCATAATTTACAACCTTCCTCTCTGGTTTCTGACAAGCAAAAGCAAAGAGGAAAACTGGATTTGTTTAACGACTGCATGATTAGCTTAGCTAGACTTTGTTGTCCAATAGGATCAAACTCAAACAAAATGGACATTTTCCCCACCTCTTTAAATGTCCATTTTCTCCTACGAATAACTAAGAGCCATATTGTCCCAGGAACCCAATAGTTTGGCTATTAAAAACAGGCATAAATAAGGAAGTTGAAAATGAAATGATTAGACTGGTGTGATACAATTAAATGCGATGAGTTAAAAAGCTTAATAGTCAGGTTGAAAGTGATAATTTCAGGGTTTCATTCCTGATGATGAAATTATACCTGCTATTAATATCGCTGGCTCATTGCTATTTTTCTTCCGTCCTTCTTTAAAAAAAAAAATTCTAGAGGCCAAAAGAGCTAATTGGATTGATATTATTATCTTCATTAAACTCACCAGAGATTAATGGTGCGGGCGAAGCATGATATCTACTGCTTTAATATTTCTTGTACATCTCAAGTGCGTTGTTTTGGTGAAAGGAAGGAGGAAGGAGCCTGTTTGGTCTAGTGTGTTAAGACGATTGTTAGAAAACAGGAAACTGTGAGTTCAAATCCTGTCTGACTCATGCCTAATTTTATGACATTTTTTTGGCCATGGTTGTTAAGCGAATCACTGCAGTTAAGTGTGGTCATTAAACAAATCTGGCTTCCCCTGCTGATTTTGCTTGCCAGAAGGAGGTTGGGAAAGTTACAAATGGTGAATACGTGACTGCAGGATGCTGCAACCAATGTAAACACACGCTGGTTGCCAAGCCCCCATGATTGTGGGGATGCGGTGGCGGTCATAAATATGAGGAATTGTAGTATGCTATATTTTTTAGAGTGCATTTCACTTCTCATCCAAGAAGGCTTCTTTGTTCTGAACTAAATTCTAGTCCTGCCTTAGCCATGAAAGAAAGTGGGTGAGTTTTGGCCAATCCCCAGGAGACAGTGAGTTCTAGTCCTGTGTTAGCCATGAAAGACAAGTGGGTGAGATTTGACCAATCCCTAGGAGACAGTGAGTTCTAGTCCCGCCTTAATCATGAAAGACAAGTGGGTGATTTTGGGCCAATCACCAAAAGACAGTGAGTTTTAGTCCTGCCTGAGCCATGAAAGCCAGCTGGATGAGTTTTGGCCAATCACTCTCTCTCAACCTAAGTCACCTCACAGGGTTGTTGTTTTGGGGAAAATAGGAGGAGGAAGGTGTGTTGAATCTGTTCACCACCATGAGCTATTTGTAAAATAATAAAGGTTAAAATCAATAAATGAAATAAAATAAAGGAAGCCTTTTAAGATATAAGGAGGAAGACATCTATCAACCCTTCAGAGCAGACTAGGCTAAGAAAGCAAAGCCATACAAGTTAATTTTACTTTTATTATAAGGCTATAGTAGCAGAATCTTACAAGTTTAAATGCACTTCCTCCCCACCTTCATTTCTCTTCGTGAAAACTAGGGAGGGACTTATCTGACCCAAATATCTTTTTTTTTTAATCTGGACTGTATCTTGCTTGCGACTTTGTCTCCTGTTCCTCAGGGTTATTCCTTCTTCAAATTACAACAGCTGACATAGGGAATTAACTGTGACATGTCCTAAAGGCATGGCTCCAAGAACCAATGATTTCACCCAGTTGACAGACCCAAAGAATCAGGGCCACTCATCCAGTTCTAGTTAAGATGATTTATTGCTCATGCCTACAGACAAGACTCCGATCAACTAAGGGTCAGCCCTAAGCTAGTGCTAGATAAGAATTAAGGGATTTCAAGAGAGATTGGACTTGGACAGTTTATGGGAATGTAACGATTTTAGACTAATTCCTCTCTTGACTCCACCTCCAGGCCCTGCATCCTGTACCAGATGTAGTTCCAAATAGTCTTCAAAGATATAGAGTGCATTGCATAATCCAATGTTAGCCTTCCTATCAACAGGCAAGAATAGATCTAGTTTCTTAGGCTAGAATGTTTACTTGGATGTCCATAACACACCAGTTGATAATTTTAAGAATTACCCTTCAGATGCACCTCCATGGCTCTGTCATCGGCTGGCTAAAGACTCTGGGGGAGTCCAACTAATGTATTGAGCAGTCATGCAGAATGGAATAAGCTTGGAAAACAGCCAGAACAAGGGATCCGGAACAGCTTTTTAAAATAGATTATCATAAAATTGTTACTTCAACAGCTTCAAAGAATAACAGAATAACAAGAGAGGGAAGGGATATTAGAGGCCTTCTAGTCCAAACCAGTGGTAGGATTCAAATTTCTTTACTATCGGTTCTGTGGGCGTAGCTTGGTGGGTGTAGTTAGGTGGGTGTGGCCATGTGACTGGGTGGGCATGGCTTTTTTTACAGCCATGCCCCCTGTTTTTTGGGCCTTCTGGTCCTCAGAGGAGCCTCTAGGGCAGGGGTGTCCAACCTTGGCAACTTTAAAGTTGCCAAGGTTGGGCACCCCTGCTCTAGGGGGAGTGGTTTTGCTCCTAAAAGATTGACAGAGGATTGGTTACATCTACACTTGAGTTCTCCTTATCGTAGGCTCAAAATGGCCTACAATACTGGTTCAGTTGAACCGGTCTGAACCGGTAGCAAAGCACCCCTGGCAGAAATGATGAAAGTTCATTCTCCAAGTCTTTAAAAAAAAAGAGAGAGAGAGAGAAGACCACATCACAAGAAGATAAAAGAGGCTGTTGTGTACAGAAAATTGCTTTTCAGCAATGTAATTTCAATCATGGTCTTCAGAGCTATGCTGGATTCTTGATCCTGGGGTCATGAAGGCCCCAGGTCTTCCATCAAGCGCTCAAGGCCGCCATAGATAAATGAGGCCACAGCATGTCTCTTTCCTTCCCACAGTGTAACAGTTATTTAAAATACATTAAATTTTTGCCTGTCGTCTAGAGATGACCTTTTCCAACAGGCCGAACTCAAGATTAAAAGCAAGGAAGGGAATAGAAGCTTGGCTTCCTCACAATGCTCTTTGCAAAATATCACACCCAATAAAGGACTCAGAAGGGATAAGATTGATAGTCTTTCTGCATCAGATGCCAAAAAGAATGACTTACAAAATTAAAGGGTAATTAAATTCTCGTCAGACCCTGGCTTCGGTGAGGTACTGTTAGCTGCATAAAAGAATGATTCCCTCCAGCTTTGATCGTAGACCAGAAAAGGGCATTTAAGATGTCATTTGTCTAAAGGCTTGGCACCTGCTAAAATTTAGAGGGGGAAAAAAATCGACAAGGATCAAAAAAGATTCTGCCCTTTCTCATGCACTATGCCTGCCCCTCTCAACATTATGTCTTCAGCTAGGGATGTTTGAGGAGGGGGTCAAAGATGGCGTAAAAATAGGCGGGGCTATAGAGAACAGTGGTTCTAGTGGTTGGAATGCAGGGCAGGAGGTTAGCAAGCCCATATCTGAGACCCGAAGCATGGTTGAGCTCTTGTCTTTCACTCCAGCTCCTTCTGTGGACAGAAAAGTCAACCTCAACTGAGTGTCCCCAGAGCAATGGGGATGTTACTGACTTTCAAGCCGGAAGGGCCTTGGTCAGAGGTGGTCATTCAGCAGGTTCTGACCAGTTCTGGAGAACCGGAAGCAGAAATTTTGAGTAGTTCGGAGAACCGGCAAATATCACCTCTGACTGGCCCCACCCCCCATCTATTCTCCGCCTCCCGAGTCCCAGATGATCGGCTGGGTCTTCTTTGGTTGCCCTGCACAGGAGAACGGAGCTGGAAAGCAGGTTAGTGAGGTGGGGAGGGACTGGGGATTTTGCAGTATCCTTCCCCTGCCACGCCCACCAAGCCCCATGCACCAAGCTACACCGCACCCACCAAGCCACGCCCACCGAACTGGTAGTAAAAAATATCTGAATCCCACCACTGGCTTTGGTGTTTCTGACTTGAGTGCATGCAGGTGGAGCTGCGACCTCATGGTTTATGCTGGCTTTTGACCATAATAAAAGATTTGGTTTAATTTGGTTGTAGCCACCATCTTGATTTTTTTTGACCTCCTCCCAGGGATACTCCTACCTTCAGGAGAGAAGCAACCTGGAATTAAGGAGAAACTTCTTAACAGTGAGGACAATTAACCAGTGGAGCAGCTTGCCTTTAGAAGTCATAGGTGTTTCATCACTGGAGGCTTTTATGAAAAGACTAGACAGCCACTTGGCTAGAATGATAAGCAGTGGAATAACTTGCCTTCAGAAATTGTGGGTGCTTCAACACTGGAGAGTTTAAAGAAGAGACTGGAAAACCACTTGTCTGAAATGGTATAGGGCAGTGTTAGTGAATGAACACTGTGTTGGCCATCACTGAAGGCTTTTTTTTTTTTAAAAAAAAGGACTGGTCAACTGTTTTTCTGGAATGATACAGAATCCCCTGGTCGAGTCAGACTAGAAAACTTCTGAGGTTCCTCCCAACTCTGTTATTCTATGTTCTAAATACCTGATACCAGGTGTTGCTGACCTTAAGCAGAAAGACATAAGTTTGGGAATGGTAACTTGGTCAAGATCTCTGCAATGTGCATTCAGAAAATAACTACTGGTTTTTTTGGATGGTTGAAAAACGAGTGGAACTTTTGTGGAGGTCATAAAGAGATTGTCATGAGTTATGGTTAGGTTTTAAGAATGCTCTGAGCCTGCAGGGGTCTCCAACCTTGGCTCCTGGAAGCCTGGCGGACTTCAACTCCCAGAATTCCACAGCCAGCTGGCTGTGGAACTCTGGGAGTTGAAGTCCGCCAGGCTTCCAGGAGCCAAGGTTGGAGACCCCTCTGTCTGAGGTATTTCTTGAATCCTTTTGTAGCAGTAATACGCTGTCTGCCCTTGAGTGCTGGAGAACAATTGGCAGGCAGAAAGTGACTTAGAGCTCTTTGTTAACTTCAAGGAGATATGTCAAAATAAAGAGCAAAATAAAGGCTACTTAAGCCTCAATCCCATTCTTTTCAGCTCAGTTTCTTTTTCTGCAATTTTATTTTTCATCTCCAGCCTCTCCCCAGGTTAGGTTAGCAAAATGCAAGATGCCAGTTTGCATATCAGTCCTACTTTTAAACGCACATCAGAGTTGACAGTTAAACAAAAAAAAATGCAATATATTTTACAAGAATTGAACCTTGAATTGAGGCTTCTTGTATCTTGCTATCTTCACAAGGTGTTTTTTTTCAAAAGGCAATTGGACTTCATTTTTCCTTGAAGACATTTTACTTCTCACCCAAGAAGCTTCTTCAGTTCTGACTGAATGGTGGGGAAGGAAAGGATTTATACTCCTTGCAGACAGCTGGTCATTTGCATTCATTTAGACAGTTGTTGAAGCTACTTAGAGGTTTCTCTGTGCCCTCAGGGTCACCAGAGTAGTGCAAATGACTGTGGAATACCTCCTCCTATTTACCTCACAACAACAACCTTGTGAGGTGGGTTGGGCTGAAAGAGAAATGTCTGACCCAAAGTCACTCAGCTGTCTTTCATGCATAAGGCAGGACTAAAACTCACCGTCTGCTGGAGATTGGCCCAAAGTCACCCAGCTGTCTTTTATGGCTAAGGCGGGACTAAAACTCACTGTCTGCTGGTGATTGGCCCAAAATCACTCAATCATCTTTCATGGCTAAGGCGGGACCAGAACTCACTGTCTTCTGGGGATTGGCCCAAAGTCACCCAGCTGTCTTTCATGGCTAAGGCGGGACCAGAACTCATTGACTCCTGGGGATTGGCCCAAAGTCACCCAGCCGTCTTTCATGGCTAAGGCGGGACTACAACTCATTGACTCCTGGGGATTGGCCCAAAGTCACCCAGCCGTCTTTCATGGCTAAGGCGGGACCACAACTCATTGACTCCTGGGGATTCGCCCAAAGTCACCCAGCCATCTTTCATGGCTAAGGCGAGATTAGAATTTTTCAGAACAGAAGAAGCTTCTTGGATGAGAAGCAAAATGTCTTCAAAGAAAAACCAGAAAGTCCAGTTGTCTTTTGAAAAGAAAAAAAAGCACCTTTAGGACAACCATGACCTGGAGGACTGAGAATCTCCATAAACATTCCCACTCCACAAGCAACGCTGGCTTCTTGTTCTGCCTTACATACCTTCAACTAAAGGAGACACTTGTCCCAGGTCTTAAGTCGTGAGAGTCGTAAAATGGATTGGTTACGTGACCAACCTGATCTTATGAACTTTTTTTTTTTCAGTGATCATTAAGGAAATATGATGGATGTAAAGCAGTCATGACAGTCTTTCAGTGAACCAATGGTTCAATACGGACGTGGTTTTGCTGAAAACTGAATGACAATGCTGATTTTTGGCACAAGTATCTTAAAATGCAGTCAGATCACCGCTGACCTCTGCAAACGGTCATAAATGCAGCCTGGTTGCTAACCATCAGAAGTTCAGTCATGTGACTGTGGGGGAGGATTGACTAGAACAACTTCAAATGGTTGTTAAACATTGTTAAGCATCATAAGTCGAGGACTAACTGTTTAGATTTCTCGCTGTTTCTTTTTCAGCCTTCCCCTAATGCCTATAATTTCTGGATTTTGTCTGTTATTTTTGTTCAACCCTTCCAAAGTCAATATAAATAATAAAGGGGATAGCAGACATCCTTGTCTTGTTCCTTCCTTTATATTAAACTTCTCTGTGTAGTTCCTGTTTACAATTACTTTAGTTGTTCGTTTATGATATATCATCTTAATTACATTTATGAATTCTTTTCCAAAGTCCATACAGTTTAGTTGATGTATTGTAAATTACCAACTTACATTATCAAAAGCCTTCTTGGTGTCTAAGAAGATTATTGACATTTGTTTTCCTGGATGTGTTTCATAGTACTTTAATGTGTCTAAAATTATCCTTAAATTGTGCTTTATTTGTCTTTTTGGTAAGAAACAATTTTGATCTAGGTGGATAATCCCTAATGATGCCAGATGACAATGTTGTAACCAGGTTGACCATGCACACATTTTCTGTCCAGATGTACCTGTTGTTTTGTGTGTGTGTGTGTGTGTCTCTCTCACACACACAAACAGCCAAAACAACTCAGGGAATTTCATCTTTTCAGAGCAGAATTTGGAAAGCTGAACGGATAGGTGATTTCTGGCTGCTAGTCAGCTGAGCTGACTGTTTCCATTCGTGTCTCAACAGTGTGAATCTTATTTATTAAAACTTGAATGTTTGTTGCAGCCTGTGTGTGTGTGTGAGAAAGAGAACCAGTGCCATGATTGGATAGTAATGTTTAATTAGTTTACAATATGATTTTCTTCTTAAAAAAAAGCCAAACACCCTTCCCTGCTTTCACTCTTAACAAAACGTTTTTCTTTCTTTCTTTCTTTCTTTCTTTCTTTCTTTCTTTCTTTCTTTCTTTCTTTCTTTCTTTCTTTCTTTCTTTTTTCTTCCTTCCTTTCTCTCTCTCTCTCTCTCTCTCTCTCTCTCTCTCTCTCTCTCTCTCTCTCTCTTTCTTTCTTTCTTTCTTTCTTTCTTTCTCATGTTTCTTAGTGTATGATAAATTCTCATTTTTCTTTCCTGGACTATTTTAAAAATACCTGTAAGTAGAAGAGCTAAGTGAACAAACAGGTTCGTGTCTACATACCCCTTTGGCATCAATCACACCAGGCTTGGAATTAAATTTCACTGTTTTTAAACGCGCCTTCTCTTTCCTTTCCACCCTGGAGAGAAAGAGGAAAAAAAAAAGAGAGGAAGAAAGTAAAATGGAAATATGTATGAAATCCATTATTGTCATTTTAACTATTACAGGTTGTTCTCTGCTTACGACCACAATTGAGACCAAAATTTGTTAAGTGAGACATTTGTTAAGTGAATTTTGCCCCATTTTATGACTTTCCTGCCACAGTTGTTAAGTGAATCACTGCAGATGGCAAGTTAGTAACCTGGTTGTTACTAATCTGGTGTCCTCATTGACTTTGCATATCAGAAAGTCACAAAAGGTAATCATGTGACCCCAGGGCACAGCAACCGTAAGTAAACCAATTGTCGAGCATCGGGATTTTGATCACATGACCACAAGGATGCTATACTGGTCATAAGTGTGAGAAATGGACAAAAATCCCTTTTTTCAATGCCGTTGTAACTTCAAATGGTCACTAAATGAGGACTACCTGTATTCAACCAAGGGGGGGGACATTTTATATATATATATATATATATATATTTGATATTTTGTTTTACATACATTTTTTTAATGTTTATTTATTCTTTGTCTTTATTTTCCTCTTTTCTTCTTTTCTTTTCTTTCCTTTTTTTTTTTTTTTTCTAGATTTTTGCATTTTAACTTTGGAAATAAATTTACAAAATATAAAAATAGATATATGAAAACAAAAGATCAAGAGAAAAAGAGTTAGGCAACCAGTGGTTGCACGTAATGAAGGGCTGGGAATCACATATACTTTGCCAGACTGACCACCACTTCAACCTCTAAATCACGGCTGTCAAACCCTCAGCCCACGGACCGGATGCGTCACGCGCTGGCCACACCCATTTAGCGAAGGGGGAGAAAAAGTGCCGATACGTCATGTAACACCACTGTGATGACATGAGTTTGACACCCTTGCTCTAAATAGAAATGATCCATGGCTCCATTTCATGAGAAAGGTATTGTTTTATTAGGAGTCAAGTGCATTGCAACAGCGCATAGCTAGGACTGAGAATCGCATGCTAAAATCTCCAAGTTCAACTTTTTCCTCCCTTAACTGCCTCCCATTGCTAACCTCCCCAAACCCCCATGACCAATCAGGTTCAAGCAAGATAGTTTCAGAACAATCACTCCAAGTGTAGGTTGGTATGCAGCTGCCTTCTTCTCCCAGCGGGTAACCTTGAAGCAGCATCTCAGGAAGATACAGCATTTAGTTTCGCTTTCCCCCAAGTATTCCTTCCTCCCATCCACTGTCCCCAGAGTTGTGTCATGCCCCTGGTGGAGACTGACCCTGAGGGAGAGGAGGAATAGCTGACAGGGAGTGGAAGTGTGGCTCTGGAGGTTGTGGAGGAGGCTGGGGAAGGGCAGAGGCTGGCTGGGCAGTCAGAGGAGGACCCAGGCCCATCCCCTCTCCATCCTAGGGCACGCAGGGAGGAGAGGATGAGGGAGAGACATGGTCTACTGGGAGGAGAGGGCCTTGATCCTCTTCATGGGCTGCAGCTGTGACAACTGGATAAGAGGACGGACATGTGTGTTGGTGAGTGCTGGAAACAAAGCATGGAAATATCTCTAGTTTATGGTTCCTCTCTGTATTTGACATCCTTCTCAGTGTGTGTTCTGTTATCTGTGGATGTCCTACAGCCCTTAGTTTGCCTGGTTTATGTTATTGTTTTTACACTTTATAATTTAAACAGCATTTCCTCCTTCTTGTAACTGCTTGTGTGGGAGGTTTTTTTTTGTTTTTTTTTGTCTCCAGTCAAGGATATTTGGAGCTTGGAAGCAAAGTGAAGGAATAAAAGGGGATTCACCAGTTTTTGTGACTGTTTGTTTTGTATCCCACCCTGGGTCATCACAGTTCATGGCAGACTGTCACAACATGGTAGCAAAGCATGAGCATAACGTGGCCTCGGACATATCTAGGATTCAAAATAGGTAGGAGAGATCCCACAAGTGACTAAAAAAGCAAAGGTTTTAGATCTATCCCTGTAACAGTAATCCCACAGCAGATTCACCAAGCAGCAGATAGATATACTTTAGGAAAAACACAGTTTCCAAAGGTTACATAAGGAGGAGTTATTTTTGACTACGGGAAGAAGTGTGAAAATTACACACAGTTAATTATTGTGGAAAAAAACGACTTGCAAAACATTATTTTCAAGAAGAAATAAAATATATACTGCTGTTTCAAAACTGCTCGTTTTTAACATTGCCAGCTGCAGCACACCAAGCTCATGTTACTATAGTTACAGCCTAACTTTGGAATAAATCTTTTTTTTCCCCACTCCGAGAAAGCAGCATGTAGACATAGAAATGCAGCTTTCACATTCAGAGGGACTGATCTTTGAAGCATACATTTTAAATCTTGAAGAGGAAGTTCCATATTGGAAAAGGCCCAAGGGAAAAAGACATTGAAAGGGAAGGAAAACTGGAAGTCCTAAGTGGAGAAAGGAAACCCAAAAGGCATATTGGGGAAGAAAGATAATTAGGTCAAAACTACATTCGGTCTTTTGATGATTATTCCACACTAATATTAAGTTGCCTTTTCTTTCTCTCTCTAACTTTGCAACGTGACTCAGTTTTATGATTCATTTCTGCTTTTAAGTAGAAAACCTGCTTCCAATTGGGTCCACACCATAATGAAGCTTGTCTCTTTGTGGCTTAGATTGTCGTGCTCCGTAAACCATGATGTATGTTTTAGCAATTGCTTGAATAGGGTTAAACTCCTGGATTGTGAAGGCAGGATAGGGTACTGAATGAATTAATTGGCTTTTCTGGATTTTAGTTCCATTTGCTATGCCAGGGATATCTGGGAATAACTAACCCCTCTGGCAGCAGCGTTAGGCATTCTGGTATCTGGTATTCTGGTATTCTGGTATCCTTCCTTCCTTCCTTCGTTTCCTTCCTTCCTTCCTTCCTTCCTTCCTTCCTTCCTTCCTTCCTTCCTTCCTTCCTTCCTTCCTTCCTTCCTTCCTTCCTTCCTCCCTCCCTCCCTCCCTCCCACCCTTCCTTCCTTCTTTCCTTCCTTCCCTGCCTTCCTTCTTTCCTTTCCTTTCCTTTCCTTCCTTCCTTCCCTGCTTGCCTTCTTTCCTTCCCTTCCTTCCTTCCCTGCCTTCTTTCCTTTCCTTTCCTTTCCTTTCCTTTCCTTCCTTCCTTCCCTGCTTGCCTTCCTTCCTTCCTTCCTTCCTTCCTTCCTTCCTTCCTTCCTTCCTTCCTTCCTTCCTTCCTTCCTTCCTTCCTCCCTTCCTTCTTTCCTTCCTTCCTTGCCTTGCTTCTTTCCTTTCCTTTCCTTTCCTTTCCTTTCCTTTCCTTCCTTTCCTTTCCTTTCCTTTCCTTTCCTTTCCTTTCCTTTCCTTTCCTTTCCTTTCCTTTCCTTCCCTTCCTTCCTTCCTTCCCTGCTTGCCTTCCTTCCTTCCTTCCTTCCTGCCTGCCTGCCTGCCTGCCTGCCTGCCTGCCTGCCTGCCTGCCTGCCTTCCATTTCCCTTCCTCCATTCCTTCCTTTCTTTTTCCCTCCCTCCCTAAATATATAAATATATTTGTTTATTTAGCACAGGGATGTCAAACTCAAGGCCCGCAGGCTGGATCCATCTGCGGGGTTCTTAAATCTGTCCCGTGGGGACACCCTGAAACAGCGAGGGACCACGGTGCCTCTGCCAGCAAAAAATGGAGCTCAGGAGGACCATAGGCGCCCCTCCTGAGCTCCATTTTCAGCTGCAATGGCCTCCGGCAGCCCTCTGCCAGTGAAAACTGTTTTTGCTGACAGAGGACTCGGGCCGCTGCCCCTGATACAAGTGACCTAGAGCTGCTCATGCCCCCCCTGGCCCCCTGGAGGTCAAAACGGTGGCCCTCAATGAAATTGAGTTTGACACCCTGATTTAGCATATGGCATTCAGTGTCAGGGAAATGTACACACGCCAGACACAATAGCCTAAATTACTAGTTCACTCAGTTTGGTGCTTGCGTGCCTTTCCTTGGTGCACTGCAGAGGGAGAACTATTTTACCTCAGCTGACTAGCGGTGCTCGGATTGCAGGCTCTGGGCTCCTCTGCCAATCTTATTTGCCTCACTTTATGTCACAATGCCTTGTGCCCGGCCAGGTCCAGCACCGGCTTCTGCACTCCGCACACACGAACGCAGCTTGGTTTTTCCCACCGAAGTGGTACCTATTTATCTACTTGCGGTTTTGCATGCTTTTGAACTGCTGGGTAGCAGGAGATGGGGATTGAGCGATGGGAGCTCACTCTGTTTCACAGTGCCGGGCTTGAACCGCCAGAGTGCAGACCACTTCTAGCTGGCAATTCCACCATCATTAAGTCAACGTACCATCATATCCCTAAGCTTAAAGTTATTACGTTGTTCACAAATTCATACTGCCTCGTTGTCAATATCATGTTATGGACAGTATGGCCTGTTGTGGCCTGCCAGTGGCCAGTGGAGTTGGCGGCAGACTCAGACAGTGAGGAGATTGGGGAGGAACATGGGCCAATCCTGGAGTGTAGGGAAGGCTCTGACAAGGGTTCTGCATCAGAGGCAGAGATGGGGCCAGGGCCGTTCTAATAGTTATCAGCTTCCTTTGGAGTCGGAGATCAGTGGAGCAGAAGAGCAGCTGGAGCCTGTTCCCAATGTGCGCATGCACAGAGCTGCCAGGAGAAGGGAACTGTTCTGACCAAGGCTTCCTGAGACAGTAACAATCACACGCTTTATTTTTATTTCAATGGCTGTGCATTATGTGTGTTCACAGCCCGTAATGAGTCCCAAAACAGTTTATGAATAGTCCAACTGAAGTCTGCCACAGTCTTTTGGGATAAGGCTGATAAGGCTGATAAGCACCCACCTTTACCTCCCTTGAAATGCTGCCAATGACTAAATTGCCAATTAGCTGTACAAGGCCATACAGAGCACAAAGTCAACAAGGAGTTTCAGTGTTTAATCCAAACCAGAATGAACAAAGTTGCTTCCTGCAAAGGCTCCTGTCCCTTTGCTCCTCTTTTATGTCTTATGGGAAGGCCCAATCATCTCCAGGCCTTACTCCGTGTTGCCTCTTTTGTCTTAACTGTTCTTGCCTTCTGGCAGCTCTGTTGCAAGCGCACACTGGGAACAGGCTCCCCCTGTTCCTCTGCCTCACTGATGTCAGATTCTGGAAGCTCTAGAGTCAGCACATAACTCTCAGATGGCCCTGGCCCCATCTCTGACGCAGATCCCTCATCCGAGTCCTCTCCAGACTCCAGGACTGGCTCATGTTTCTCTCCACTGTCCGACTCTGCTGCCAGCTCCACAGGCCACCGGCGGACCACAACAGGAACAGTTAAGGAACAAGGGTTGACTCGGGAATAAAGGGCACAGGTGGATGGTGAATGGCCCCTCCCATAGGGAATAAAGAGGAGCAAAAGGGGAATGGTGTTGGCAGGAGACAATTAGTTCAATTCATTAGAGTTCTTGACTTCTTGCCAAGTAATTGCTGCTACAGCGTGGCGTTTGGAAGATATTGGCCTGGCAACTCTCCAAGCCTGATAATTTAGCTCTGTAGTTGTGAAATCTCTTGAAAGACTGTTTGCTGGACTTTGCTGGAGAGGAATTCACTTTAACCTAAATAAAAGGGGTTTTATTGGGATGAGGAGTTGGCTTCGTGCTTTTGGGAAGCCTAGGTCAGAACAGTGCCATTGTTAAAAATGAAACCGCTTTGTGTCTCTCCCTCTGTGTTTTTCCTTTTATAAATTTTTTGTATATCTGAAAGTGTGACCTTGCGACAGAGACTTGAAAGTGAGGTTTGCAAAAAAGAAAGAAAGAAGGAAAGAAAGAAAGGAAAGAAAGAAAGAAAGAAAGAAAGAAAGAAAGAAAGAAAGGAAGGAAGGAAGGAAGGAAGGAAGGAGGAAGGAAGGAAAGAAAGAAAGAAAGAAAGAAAGAAAGAAAGGAAGGAAGGAAGGAAGGAAGGAAGGAAGGAAGGAAGGAAGGAAGGAAGGAAGGAAGAAGGAAGGAAGGAAGGAAGGAAGGAAAGGAAGGAAGGAAGGAAGGAAGGAAGGAAGGAAGGAAGGAAGGAAGGAAAGGAAGGAAGGAAGGAAGGAAGAAAGAAAGAAGGAAAGAAAGAAAGGAAGGAAGGAAGGAAGGAAGGAAGGAAAGAAAGAAAGAAAGAAAGAAAGAAGGAAAAAGAAAGAAAGAAAGAAAGGAAGGAAGGAAAAGAAAGAAAGAAGGGAAAAAGAAAGAAAGGAAGGAAGGAAGGAAGGAAGGAAGGAAAGAAAAGAAAGAAGGGAAAAGAAAGAAAGAAAGGAAGGAAGGAAGGAAGGAAGGAAAGAAAGAAAGAAAGAAAGAAAGAAGGAAAAAGAAAGAAAGAAAGGAAGGAAGGAAGGAAAGAAAGAAAGAAGGAAAAAAGAAAGAAGAAAGAAGAAGGAAGGAAGAAAGAAAGGAAAGAAAGAAGGAAAGAAAGAAAGAAAGAAAGAAAGAAAGAAAGAAAGAAAGAAGAAAGAAAGAAAGAAAGAAAGAAAGAAAGAAAGAAAAGAAAAGAAAACAAAGAGGGAGAAGAGGACACAGCATACCTTCTTTTGCTAGGTATAACTCCCATCTCTTCACTGTCACCTTCCAGCATGACCCTCCTTGCTTGCCACCACTCGTCATCGGAGCATTGATAACGTGGAGAATATCTCCATACTTGAAGCTGAGTCTTGGCTGGGAAGGCCACTGTCCTTGCTTTTGTCATAGTCGAACATGGCTCTGTTGGAAGAAAAGACACAAGGATGGCATGGTTAAACCCAACCAAGACAGCGCTGGGCAATCCTCGGAGAAGGAACATCTGGAGTGGAACGTAAGATGCAAGTACAGCTAGTCCTTGATTTACAACTGCTTGAGCAGAGGGCTGGATTAGAAGGCCTCCCAGGTCCTCTCCAGCTCTATGCTGATTGATCGAACCACAACGGCGCCCCAAATTTCCATCACTAAGCAAAGCAGCTGTGAAGGGAGCTTTCTTTGCCCCCATTATTTGCCATTGTTGCTAAGTAAATCCTGGCTTTGAAGGTCAGAAATGGCGATCACATGACCTCCCCCCTCCCAAGACAGCGCAACTGTCATAAACCCAAGCCAGTTGCCAAGAGCCCCAGTTTAAATCACGTGCCCATGGGGAATGCTGCAATGGTCGGTTAGTGTGAAAAGCAGTCATGAATCAGCAAATGACTGGTTGTAAGCCGAGGACTATTGTAGCTACATATTAAGAAGAGCTCTTTCTTTCTTTCTTTCTTTCTTTCTTTCTTTCTTTCTTTCTTTCTTCTTTCTTTCTTTCTTTCTTTCTTCTTTCTTTCTTTCTTTCTCTTTCTTTCTTCTTTCTTCTTCTTTCCCTTCCTCTCTTTCTCTCTTGTCTTTTTCTTTCCTCCCTCCCTATCTCTCTTTTCTTTCTTTCTTTCTTTCTTTCTTTCTTTCTTTCTTTCTTTCTTTCTTTCTTTCTTTCTTTCTTTCTTTCTTTCTTTTTCCTTCCTTCCTTCCTTCCTTCCTTCCTTCCTTCCTTCCTTCCTTCCTTCCTTCCTTCCCTCTCCTCTCCCTTTCTCTCCCCTTCCTCCTCTTCTTTCTCCCTTTCTTTCTCTCTCTTTCTTTCCCTCTTCTCTCCCTTTCCCTCCTCCCTCCCTTCCTCACCTCACTGTCACGTGAGTGGCTTACAATCTGACCAACCATATTATAAAAGCTTAAAACCACAAAACAATAAATACACAAACATTAACAAATAAATAGGTAAGTTAGTGGGTGATAGACACTAGAATGGAGATGGGTTTTTCTGATCAATTCTTCCAGCCCAAAGAAATTAAGGAAATCAGGTACATGAGGAGGTGGTTGCCAGATCTCATGGCGTGTTTGTTTACGAGCCTGAAAAAGTGCGCTCACACACGAACAGTTACATGACATTCATCATCATTTGAGGCCCGCAGCACTCTTATGCCTCATTAGGAGCAGTCAAATAAAACTACCATCTCGTCAGGCTAATGAAGTAAATTGTGGCAAAACGGATGTCAGCACAGCAAGTGTTGTTAGATGTCTGTCTGCCCTGCTACAGCGATATAATATTTGAAGCTCAAATGGAATATTTGAATCTAAGGTCAAACTAGGCTTGGAAGGAAGAAACTTGGGGGAATTGAGGGGGTGCTGTTCCCCTCCCTTTTACTCTGCTATTCACTCAAATAGCAACAGCACTTAGACTTGTATACCGCTTTGCAGTGCTTTAAATACCTCTCCAAGTGGTTTACAGAGTCAGCATATTTGCCACCAACAATCTGGGCTCTCATTTTACCTACCTTGGAAGGATGGAAGGGTTGAGTCAACCTTGAGACTGTCAGGCTTGAACTGCTAGCAGTGTGCAGTGAATTTGCCTACAATACTGCATTCTAATCACTGTGCCACCACAGCTCCTTCCTTCCTTGCTTCCCAATAGACTTCTATTCCACTTCACAGTTCTCTACAGCCCTTTCTAAGTGGTTTACAGAGTCAGCCTATTGCCCCCCAACAATCTGGGCCCACATTTTACCGACCTGGGAAGGATGGAAAGCTGAGTCAACCGTGAGCCAGTCAGGACCGAACTCCTGACTGTGGGCAGAGTTTGCCTGCAATACTGCATTCTAACCACTGTGCCATCACGGCTCTTTCATCTACCAACCGAGTAGACAATAAATACCTAAAACTCACTCTTCATATGTTTCAGTCACCAGGCATTTACTCATTTTAGTTGTTCTTCTTTGTGCTTTTCCAACACCTCAAGAGTCTCAACCTCATTTTTATAATGGGGTAACCAAAACTGAATGCAATATTTCCGGTGTGCCCTTGCCAAGTATTAATGAAGAGATACTAAGACTTCACATGAATACAAAATCTTCACATGAATACAAAAAGCATTCCCATTTTGATTCCACACCTCTGTTTATACACTTAATTGACTTAACAACTCACTTAACAACTCTGGCAAGTGAGATTGTTAAATAGGGAAAAACTCATTTAACCACTGTCTTGCTTAGGAACATAAATGTTGGGCTCAGAAGTGGTCCTAAGTCAGGACTATCTGTACAGCACTTCATTCCGCAAAATATTTCATTTCATCGCAGTGGCTCTTCCAGCGGATGAATCCAGAAGGGCTGAGCCTTGTGTGACTTCACATTGATCAGGGCCATTATGGGCAAAGCTAATTAAAGTATGATTAGAGAGCCCAACCAGTTGAATGAGGGAATCGCTTTCTGCAGGGACTAGATGGCTTCATTGCTACTGGGAGCTGCAAAGACTGATTGTTTAGGCATACAACAAGGACTGTTAAGGAGAAGATGGAAGGAAAATACTTAGATATATAATCTCATACAGCACGCCTGGATAAAATCTCCAGCTGAGAAACTGGAGAAGCGTTGAAAAGCTGCTTCATCATTTGCTGACAAATGAGATTCTGCCATAAAAAAAAAAAAAAATGTTTATAGCAGGGAGTTTTTGTCAGAGCTTTTGCAGCATGACTGCTATTATGACAACCCAGGAGCAAAACACAGCACACAGAGACTTTAGACATTGAGCAGTGGTTTATATACAACAGTTATATACAGAAATGTATGTGGTAGGCAAAATAACTTACAAGCAAGCAAAACTTCTTCTTAATGTGGAGAACTCTGCAATGAATACTGGACACAAGGAGAGAGAACCACGTCCTCTAATGGCTGCAATATATATAAACACCTCTTAAAAGGATCTTTAATCCCCAGTCTTAAAGGGAAATACCCTTGCTATGCTGAATCACTCTTATTGCATCAACCACACCTGACAGCTATTCACTGCTGGTCGGCTCTTAAATCCCAAGACCTTAACAGTTTTGTCCAGCCATATACAGCTGTCTTTCTAGCCCCAGTTGTTAAGTGAATCATGGCAGCTGTTAAGTGTCAGGATTCTGGCAATAAACCCCATTTAAATCATGAGCCTCCAGGCAAACTTCCAAAACTTAAAAAGGATTTATTGGGAGATAACATGTCCGGCACTGCCTGGGTGTAGCCGAATCTGAGGCACATAAAACCATGACCCTGGTTTTCCCCCAGCCCCTGGGTGTACCATAATTCATATTCTCCAGTGAGACACATCCATAGCCAAGAGTCATCAATCATGCTCTCCAGTTAGAATTTAGTGGGGCAGAAATTTCAGTCACCTAGTTACTATCTTTGAAAACATTTGTGGAATGTAGTTTCGGTTTTGTAAGCTGCTGTACTGCTCCCCGCCCCCTTTCTGTTGGCAACTTTAAAAAGGCCAGAAAAATATTTTATGAGTTGACATTAAGTTAGTAACATGGTTGTTAAGTGAATCTGGCTTCCCCATTGACTTTGCTTGTCAGAAGGTCTCAAAAGGGAATCACACAGCCCCGGGAAACTGCAACCATGAATCAGTTGCCAAGCGTCTGAATTTTGATCGTATGACCATGGGGATGCTATAATGGTTGTAAATGTGAAAAATGGTCATAAGTTATTTTTTGGGGTGCTGTTGTAACTTTGATTGGTCACTAAACAAACAGTTATAAATTGAGGACTTTCTGTATTACACCGATACATTACAATATACAAGGTTCTCGGGAAGAACGCAATATGTACGAAGGCCAACACCAGCTAAAGAACCGGTAGCTGTTTCACATTGTCAACAACAAGAACAATAATAATAATAATAAATTCTCTGCTTCTGAGATCATAACATAATTCAGGAAGTCTTTTCAATTTGCCATGATTTCTCACACAATGTAGGACCTTCATTTCCCAAACTGAACAGAAATTAGGGGTCTAGGGGGAATGCAAATCTTTAGATGGAACTAAACCAAGTTTTACCCCAGTTCTATGTACTCATTTTAAATAATATCTGCCAACAATTTGTGGCTTCAGTTTAAATTGGTGAAATTGTATGCCCAAATCCCATATAACTACACATATATGCACTTCCCCTGTCTGATATATTGGAATTGTGAAATGCAACATATCTAGAGTGCATCAGGTTCCAAAATAATATTTTGAAAGACCAGTTACCCAATAGCTTTTTTCTACTTCTGAGCCCCAAAGAATCTTTTATTATTACAGAGTACTAAAATGCTATGAACAAATAAAGAATATTGGCCTATGTGAAATTATCAAAAGAAACAACTGTTGTGATTAGCCACAAAGGCTAACCTAAAAAGAGAGGAAACATTTCAGAATTTATTTTCTTTTTTTGTAGAGGGCTATCAATACCAATGGTTGCACTGAAAAAAAAAAAAAACTATGATTGTCTAATCTTTTAAATCCTCAGGACTAAGAGCCATGAAAAATAGAGAAGAGGCAAAGTGTCCTATCTGTCTTGAGGTGTACAAAGTAATTCAATATTACATATTTGCATTATAAATGAATATTTAATATGTAGGAATGAATGCGGCCCTCTGTAATACGGTCCAATTCCAGACTAACACAACCTGTTGGAATACCTCTGAAGCCAATCTTTCAGGCTTTCTCTGGTTAAATATGGAACTATCCATGATTCTGAATATCAACCCATTTTAATATGCTATATAAAATAATCTAAAACATATAGTGAACTATTGGTAATTATAAACTAATAATTCTAATTGTTTAAATTCAGATATTCTGAAGTTTTACAAACTTCGAAGTGTATCTCCTTTGAGTGAAGTTTGACTCTTGGAGACATCATGGGTGATACCCCTGCAGTGGGTGTAGGACAACTTGGCACAGCCAACTTGCTGTATGACAATTCAATGCTATATTAATAATTTCATTTTCATTTTTTTATTATTGGTGACCATGTGTTCATTGAAGTTATTGCAACTATTGTCGGTGTAGGACAACTTGGTATGGCCAACTTGCTGCACAACAATTCAATGCTATATTAATCATTTCATTCAGTTACCTTTATTATTGGTGACCATGTGTTCATTGAGGTTATTGCAACTATTGTATTTCTGGATTGACTTTTATGGTATTATTATTGGCCATGGTTCCACTGAAATTAATTTAACTTTTGTATTCGTTGAATTCTCCTGCAGTGAGTTCTCCCACAGCAATTGGGCCACACCTAATTTCCCTGCAGTTAATTGCCCTTGGCGAGTTGGCTATAGAAAGTTGACCACAGCAAGCTGGCCATGGCGAGTTGACTGTGTGAGTTGACCATAGCACATTGTCCCATTCCTCCATGTAACAGGATCTCCTCTGCCCAAGCCGGGGGGGGGGGAGGAATTGGACTAGAAGAGCTCCAAAGTCCCTTCCAATTCTGCTATTCTGTATTCAATAAAGCTTATTTAATCAATTTGGTAGACATTTCCCTAATCACAGAGGCTGCATTTTCACAAAACATTCAACTCAATCAATCAGTCCAATTTGGGGGATATGATAAACAATAAGGTAGCCCAGTAGGATTTTACTTAAGAGTTAAAGCTTGCCAAGCGTAGCATATCCTTCAAATACTGAGTTTAGGTTTCTAACTTTTTTTTAAGCAAAGCTTCTGATTTATTTGGTTCAACATAGCTGGATCTCCTGGCTAGAGTTTAGATGACTTAAACCATCCAGATGCCTTGTGCCTTTTCCCATATCAAAGTTTGATTTAGCTGGAGTAACTTTATCATCAGTAACAACAACAACAATGAAACTAAAGCCATACTCTTCTTTTGAAAGAAATTTCATGACTGTCTATATCTTTTAAATATATTTGTATAGAATACCTGCAGGATGAGACACTATAGTTTCATGCCACTCCAAATACTCTGTAGTTTTCTGGTAAGGATGAATCACCCCAAATCCAATTTTCTTGTTTGTCTGATGCTCAGGCAAGAAAATAGAATTACTCTACCTTTATGGGGGCCCCTCGCTAATGACTTCCTATTCTAACTTGCCCACTGGAGTGGTTTTAGGTTAGCAACCAAGGAAAGGCCATTTATTTAATCGGAAGCCTTATGGTATTCTGAATTAGCATCAAAAGGCAGCCTGTCTCCTGTGCAGTTAAGACTAATTCTAGCACAGAACCATCCTTATTTCTATCAGGTTGACAGAACTGGATATATGGATTTCAATTCGTCACACTAAAGTGGATAAAATAAGAATTCAGCCATCTCTTAGGAGATTGAGGCTTTGCAGGTGAGTGAAATAAATCTTCTTTACTTGGCGTGCTTGCCCTTCAGGATACAATCCGTCTCCCACCAAAGGATGTTGAGTACCGTTTATTTAATAATTGGCAGCATTAAGCAATACAATTTTGGATGACACGGGTCATTTGTAGAGCTACTCAACCCCTTTTTGCTAAATCAGACGATGCTCTTCGCCTTAGAAGGCACTTTTTCAAAAGTGTGAGCTCGAAGGTTTTTTTTTTTTTTTTACAGAGATGATAATAAAATGAAATATTTTATGCTGCAGAGAGTTTTATTTTCCCGCTCCGTCTTTCTCACACCATCCATATACAGTATTGTTCCACTTTAGACAGTGGTATCAGCAGATTCTGACCAGTTCTGGAGAACCAGTAGCAGAAATTTTGGGTAGTTTAGAGAACCAGCAAATACCACCTCTAACTGGCTCCACCCCCATGTATTCTTTGCCTCCCGAGTCCCAGCTGATTGGCTGGGTCTTCTTTGGTTGCTCTGCACAGGAGAACGGAGCTGGAAAGCAGGTTAGTGGGGTGGGGAGGGAATAGGATTTTGCAGTATCCTTCCCCTGCCACGCCCACCAAGCCACGCCCACATAACCAGTAGTCAAAAAAAATTGAATCCCATCACTGACTTTAGACTGTGACAACCCAAAAGATAGGAACTTGCCCCAAGTACCTTACAATGTGAATTTGGTTAAAGGAGTGGTAGAAATGGCAACCTATAAATTTGATAAAGCGGGAAGCCCAAGAGAGAAAAAGAAAGCAAGACGGGAATTCTTACATTACAGGTAGTCCTTGACTTACACCCATTCGTTTAGTGTCCATTCAAAGTGACGATGACACTGAAACTAGACTGATTACCATTTTTCACACCTACACTGCAGCATCCCCATGATTACATGATCAAAATTCAGGCACTTGACAAACAACTCATATTTATGATGGCTGCAGTGGATGTTTTTTGCTTGTAGTGGGAAAAAAAAAAAAAGAAACATTGATTTTGGGTTTTGCTGATTGGATAGGTTTGTTCTTCTAGAAATGGCTAATACATAATAGTTAGTAAAAGTTAAAAAGCTGAGGCCGTAATGTTGTATCTTACTCTACTGAAGTAAAAAGAGTTGGAAGTCAATACTTTTCTTTCTTTTTTCCCACTTTTTTCCCTTTACTTTTTTCTTTCCCATTTTCCCACTGTTTTCATTTTCTTTTGTATTTTATGATTTGAAAAAGTGAATAAAATTTTTGGGAAAAAAAAAGAGAGAAATGCAGAGGAAGAATTTGTACCATGCGGCATAGTTAACAACGTATGAGGTTTTTTTTTTGTTTTTTTTTTAACCATGAGTTCAGAATTTTAAAATAATTCTCAAAAACATAATTCCCATTAAAAAAAGATATTCCCCTTTAGTTTGTTCATTGTACTTTGGATGCTTAGCAACTGGTTCATATTTATGATGGTGTTCTGACCTCAGCTTCCCCAAAAAGCACTAAGCAGACTCTTTGTCCTGGCAAAACCCTTTTGTATTAAACGAAGGTGAATTTCTTGCATTCACATTCAGCCAAAGGCCTGGCAAACAGTCTTTCAAGGGTGTGATTAGGAGCTTATCTAGCTTGGAGAGCTTCCAAGTAAATATTTCCAAACGCAGTGCTGACAAGGAAGGACTCAGCACAGAGTCTCTGAGATACACAGACAGATCTTCACACGGCTGCAATGAACAAATTATTTCCTGCAAAAGCCCCCTCCCCTTTTGCTCCTCTTTTAATCCCTATGGGAGGGGCCATTCACCATCCACCTGTGGCCTTACTCCCACATCGGCCCTTAGTTCGTAATTGTTCTTTTTGTTTGGCAGCTCTGTGCATGTGCAGGATTGGAACAGGCTCCAGCTGTTCTTCTGCCCCACTGATCTCAGACTCCAAAGGCAGCTGATGACTGCCAGACTACTCTGGCCCCATCTCTGCCTCTGATGCAGAGCCCTCGTCCGAGCCTTCCTCAGCCTCCAGGACTGGCCCATGTTCCTCCACAACCTCCTCACTGTCCAACTCTGCTGCCATCTCCACTAACTGCCGGCAGGCCACAACAGATGGTTGCAGGAGTCACCTGCTTCCATTTTGCGACCTTCAGACAAGCAGAAGTCAATGAGGAGGCCAGATTCACTTAACAACCATCTTACTAAACAATCGCAGGGTTATTACTTCACTTAACAACCGTGGCAAAAATGATCATAAAATGGGGCAAGATTCACTTAACAGCTGTCTCACTTAGCAACAAGAAATTTTGGGCTCCATTGTGGTTGTATGTTGAGGGCTACCTGGGATAGTTTCCTTTGAAACTATAGTTAAAAAGGGTAGGATATTATAGCAATTTTCAATTACTTCCCTTGAGCGGAATTAGCTAAGAACTGCAGACTTTAATAAAAGGCCAAAAAAAAAAAATGGATATGATTTAGAAAGGAGCCAGGCTATAATGAGGACTATTGTGTTGGAAATGGCAAAAGTCTGGTTCCAGAGAGACATTATGATCCTTATGGCTGGCTTCACCTGGGGGCTCAGACTTTGGGGAAATGAAAATCACCTGGTAGAAATAAGCAATAGGAGGTTAGGGAGGCTTCGTTTTTTTATTCCAAGCAGACACAGTTCTTGGAGGCTTACTACCTGTCCATTAATAGAATCAGAGCACTGGGCTGGATGGCCAGACCTCTGATTGTTCAAGATCCCTACAGCAGAGAAAAAACATCAAGGGAATTGCAGCAGATAGAAATACAAAAAGAAAAAGTAAAAGTAAAGGAAGAACCCCCCCAGAAAAGTCCAATCAGAGGCAGGCATTCACTCTTTTAACAAAGCTATATAGAGTAGATGATGACCTTTACAGACAGAAGTTGAGATTGCCAGTAGATTTGTGGGAAGGAGGGAGGGAGAGAGACAGAGAGAGAGAAAGAGAGGGGGGAGGGAAAGAGAAAGAGAAGGAAGGAGAGAGAGAGAGAGAGAGAGAAAGAGAGGGGGGAGGGAAAGAGAAAGAGAAGGAAGGAGGGAGAGAGAGAGAGAGAGAGAGAGAGAGAGAAAGAGAGGGGGTAGGGAAAGAGAAAGAAGGAAGGAGGGAGAGAGAGAGAGAGGGAGAAAGAGAGGAGGGAGGGAAAGAGAAAGAGAAGGAAGGAGGGAGAGAGAGAGAGAGAAAGAGAGGGGGAAGGGAAAGAGAAAGAGAAGGAAGGAGAGAGAGAGAGAAAGAGGGGGGAGGGAAAGAGAAAGAAGGAAGGAGGGAGAGAGAGAGAGAGAGAAAGAGAGGGGGGAGGGAAAGAGAAAGAGAAGGAAGGAGGGAGAGAGAGAGAGAGAGAGAGAAAGAGAGGGGGGAGGGAAAGAGAAAGAGAAGGAAGGAGGGAGAGAGAGAGAGAGAGAGAGAGAGAAAGAGAGGGGGGAGGGAAAGAGAAAGAGAAGGAAGGAGGGAGAGAGAGAGAGAGAGAAAGAGAGGGGGGAGGGAAAGAGAAAGAGAAGGAAGGAGGGAGAGAGAGAGAGAGAAAGAGAGGGGGGAGGGAAAGAGAAAGAGAAGGAAGGAGAGAGAGAGAGAGAGAGAGAAAGAGAGGGGGGAGGGAAAGAGAAAGAGAAGGAAGGAGGGAGAGAGAGAGAGAGAAAGAGAGGGGGGAGGGAAAGAGAAAGAGAAGGAAGGAGGGAGAGAGAGAGAGAGAAAGAGAGGGGGGAGGGAAAGAGAAAGAGAAGGAAGGAGGGAGAGAGAGAGAGAGAAAGAGAGGGGGGAGGGAAAGAGAAAGAGAAGGAAGGAGAGAGAGAGAGAGAGAGAGAAAGAGAGGGGGGAGGGAAAGAGAAAGAGAAGGAAGGAGGGAGAGAGAGAGAGAGAAAGAGAGGGGGAGGGAAAGAGAAAGAGAAGGAAGGAGAGAGAGAGAGAGAGAGAGAAAGAGAGGGGGGAGGGAAAGAGAAAGAGAAGGAAGGAGAGAGAGAGAGAGAGAAAGAGGGGGGAGGGAAAGAGAAAGAGAAGGAAGGAGGGAGAGAGAGAGAGAAAGAGAGGGGGAGGGAAAGAGAAAG
>CM066332.1:137222772-137362772 GCA_033807585.1 Hydrophis major | reverse complement strand
AAAATGAAAAGAAAGAACTTTCCTTTCCTCCTTTCCCCTCCCCTCTCCTTCCTCTTCTCTCTCTCCCTCTTCTCTCCCCCTCCCCCTCTTCTCCTCCCCTTCCTTGTTGGGCGTGGTTTGTTGGGCATGGCAGGGGAAGGATACTGTAAAATCTCCATTCCCTCTCCACTCCACCAACCTACTTTCCAGCTCTCTTCTCCTCTGCAGGACAAAAGAAAACCTAGCCAATCAGCTGGGATTCAGGAGGCAGAGAACAGATGGGGATGGGGCCAGTCAGAGGTGGCATTGGCCGGTTCTCTGAACTACTCAAAATTTCCACTATCGGTTCTCCAGAACTGGTCAGAACCTGCTGAATAGCATCTCTGTGTACAATACATATGTGAACACTACACAATTTAACAGTTTTTGCTTTCTTTGCGCTGAGAGCATTTCTATTTTTAATTCTCTTTCCCCATCTGTAGCTAAATTCTTATGCAGGCTCTGTTATAGCGATTCACTTTGCAAAGTAACTAATTCTCCACTACCTTTGAACTAACTTCTTTCTCTTCGTTGAAAGGAACATATTTCATAATACCCCAAAGGTTGCTAGTTGCTTAAGACTTCTGTGCTAGTCTGTAGAACCGTAATTGTTTAGGACACTTATATTAACTTGTACAGATTGCTCGTTGTAGAAATTGAAAACTAAACAATTATTCGAGCACCTTGCATCCCAAGAATCTCAAATCATGTTTCAAGCACTTAAAGAACTGCATTCATGGGTGATGAACGTTAGTTTCATTTCCCCCCAAATATATAAGCTTATTTGATGAGCTATAAAATATGTCATTCAAAGGAAGATGGCACTTTACTGCATAAGGCCTGAATGCTGGATTCAGACAAGACCAGCCCTGTATGGCAAACAAAATGTTATTTATATTTGAGATTTTGAAAAGAATAAATGCAGTAGGCACATTCTGTTACTATGGGACAGACTTACCTAAATTCAAAACAATTACTCTGCTGGGCATTGCTAGTCATAAAGTACTCATTATGGGGAGATAAATGATTGCAGGTGTTAAGCTCCTTCCTTCCTTCCTTCCTTCCTTCCTTCCTTCCTTCCTTCCTTCCTTCCTTTCTTTCCCCCCTCATTCTTCTAGCTTTCTAGGAACTCTCAGTTATCTTATCAGTTATCTTTTCTCCTTAATCAACATGGCATATTTTTAAGCAGAATGCAACCATGTCCTTTTCCCCTTCCAGGCCACCTACCAGGAATATATGCCACCTACCAATGCATCCCTTTTTAAAAAAAATATAAACATTGGAGGCAAATCAAGCCAAGTGGGGAGAACATAACTTCTGTTTGTGTGTTCCTTTGCAGTCTCTGAGCTGGTCGGTTTTCTTGCAGACATTTCATGACACAACTAGGTAGCATCATCAGTGCTGATGATGTGTAGCTGGGTAACTGATGAGGTTACGTAGCTGGGTAATGAAACATCTGCAAGAAAACCGACAAGCTCAGGGAGTGCCAAGGACCTTACAGTCCTAACCATCCTCTTCCTCCTCCCCCGCTCCTCTCTGCAAACCCTTCTAGCACTGATGAGATTACCTAGTTGGGTAATGAAAGGTCTGCAAGAAAACCACCAAGCTCAGAGAGCACCAAGGACCCCACAGTCTCCTCCTTGAACCCTGAGCTACAGCTATTCTCTTCTTAATGTCTGTTTGGCAGGTCCACATACCGAGACCTTTTTCAAAAGGGACTATTAGGTCTAATTCCCCCAAGCCCCACGCCCCGTGGGAAGCCCCCTCCAAAGTATAATGCAGCCTTGCAAAACCACAAATGGATCTATAATTTTCATCCCAGTTCGAAAAACAGGCCTATGAAAATATAATGGGAAGAGTTATTACAAGCCGGGTCTCCCAGCCAGTTTGAAATGGAAGGCTGTGGAAATCTTAGCACTTAATCAATAAACTCCCAGGCTATTGGCTTTAATGGACAAAAGAAAAGAACAATGAAGAATTATAGTTAGGTAGGATAAAATGGGAAGGGAGATAGGGAATGTCAAGATGGAAACATAGCTCTTGGAGGCTTTCAGAGGCTTTAAAAGGTCCTAAATCACAGAGCTGGAAAAGAATCTCCAAGATCACTTCCTGTAGCTTTTAGGCGATGTTGAAAAAAAAAAAATCTACTGCTATAGTAATTTTTGCAAATAATCATCCAAGGCAGAAATAAAGGATAAAATAGGTTGCTTGCAGTCAATAGTGTTGGGGAAGGAAAGATTTCACCCTCCTTAGGTGCCAGTGGGAGAGGATAAGGAGGCAGTGATGAAATAGAATATAGAATAATAGAGCTGGAAGGGACCTTAGAGGTCTTCTAGTCCAACCCCCTGCTCGAGCAGGAGAACCTATATCATTTCAGACAAATGGTTGTCTAGTCTCTTTTTGAAAGCCTTCAGTGATGGAGCACCAACAAATTCTGGAGACAAGTGGTTCCATTGGTTGATTGTTCTCATCGTTAGGAAATTTCTCAAGAAGATAGGCTCAAGATCCAGAGGGATCTTGACAGACTAGAACACTGGGCCGTATCTAACAAAATGAAAATCAGTGTAGAGAAAAGTAAAGTCCTACACTTAGGCAAGAAAAACCAAAAGGACATGTATAGACTAGGTGGAACCAGGCTCAATAGCAGGAACTGGGACAGGGATCTTGGAGTCTTAATGGACAAGCAGCTAAATATGAGCCAGCCATGTGCAGCAGCAGCCAAAAAAGCTAATGCAATCCTAAATTGTATTAACAGAGGGATACAATCAAGATCAGGAAGTACTAATACCCACTCTACAAAGCCTTAGTAAGGCCACACCTAGAGTCCTGCATCCAGTTTTGTTTACCACATTATAAAAAAGATGTTGAGATTCTAGAAAGAGAGAAAAGCAACCAGGATGATTAGGAGACTGGAGACTGAAACATATGAAGAATGGTTACAGGAACTAGGCCTGGCTAGTCTAGTGAAGAGAAGGACCAGGGAAGACAGGATAGCAGTCTTCCAGTATTTGAGGGGCTGCCACAGAGAGGAGGAAAGGGTCAAGTTATTTTCTAAAGCACCCGAAGGCCAGACAAGGAATAATGGATGGAAACTGAACAAGGAGCGATTTAACCTAGAAATAAGGAGAAACTTTCTGACAGGGAGAACAATCAACCCATGGAAGAGAAGTTGCCTTTGGAAGTTCTGGGAGCTTCATCCCTGGAAGCTTTCAAGAAGAGACTAGACTGCCATCTGTCAGAAATGGGGTAGAGTCTCCCATTTTGTGGGGGAGGGGCTGGACTCGGTGACCTAAAAGGTCCCTTCCAACTTTGTTAATCTGTTAAACCGTTGCAAAGTGAGTTTTGCATTTTACAATTTTCAGGCTGCAAGTGTTAAGTGAATCAGTGCCTATTTATGGTGTTAGTAACCCGTTTGGTAAGTGAATCTGGCTTCCCCATTGACTTTGCTTGTCACAAGGTGACAAAAGGGGGATCGTGTGACTCCAGAACCCTGAAACCATCATAAATAGGAGCCAGTTGCCAAGGGCCCACCTTCTGATCACATAACCACGGAAGTTGCCACAACAGCAGTAAATGTGAAAAAAACAACGGGTCCTTCAGCCACTATTTTCAGTGCTGTTGTAACTTCGAACAGTCATTAAATGAAGGGTTGTAAGTCAAGTGTATTAAGTCAAGTGCACTAACACTTAACAACATTCTAGAATGCACCGGTAAGTCTTTTGCAAAATTAGCTCCCCGTATTTGGCCCCCTGAAAGAAGGTAGGCTAAAAAAAGGTGCAATTAGTTTATATTTGTTCTTTGCACCTACCCCCCCCCCAAAAAATAAAAAATAAAAATAAGTTTGTCTGGCATCGTTGATGATATTCCTCCAGACTTAATTCGCAAAGGCTATTTTTTGACTCAAGTTCCCACCAGCTGCTAGCAAAAAGCACTGCGGGAGCTCTATTTTCAGCAGGTCACTATAATGCATGTACTGCTGACAGCACCATGTGGCGTATTTATTATTCCGAAAATGGAGTCAAATTGAAAACTTTGAGGACCCCCCCCCTTTTTTTTTTGAAGAAAAAAAATGCATAAAGTACATTAACCCCTGCTTCTTTCATCCCAAATTCACAAGCTGAGTATTAGGAAGGAAAGAATAACAGAAGAACAGAGTTGGAAGGGACCTTGGAGGTCTTCTGGTCTAGTGATGGTGAACCTTTTTGGCACCGAGTGCCCAAAGCATGCATGTGTGCATGCACCCCCCAAATGTAATACGTGTGCCCACACATGCATGTGAGCATGCCCACACACTCGCATGTGCATCCCCGTGTATGTGAGTGTCTCCCTCCCCCCAGTGCATGCACCTCACCCTTACACGTGTACCCTTCTCCCCCACATGCACAGCTGAGACAAGGGGTGGGATTCAAATTTTTTAACAACCGGTTCTGTGGGCGTGGCTTAGGTGGTGGGTGTGGCTTGGTGGTCATGTGACTGGGTGGACATGACTTGGTGGTCATGTTATTGGCTGGACGTGGCCAACTCAACATCACTCACATCGAGGCAGACATCTCCTCGCCTGGCCTCTCATGACTGTGGGGATGCTGCAACAGTCGTTAAGTGTGAAAAAAGGTCATAAGTCACTTTTTTCAGTGCCATTGTAACTTTGAATGGTCACTCCACGCAAGCAAAGTACCAGCAAAGGAGGGGGAAAAAACTCCAGAGAAGTTCCTGAGACAGGAAGTCTAGTCCTGCCAAGAATGTAACAAGGGTTCACGGAGAGGCAGTTTCTGTAAGAAACACCAGAATGTTTCCTTCCTGCCTTCCTTACAGGATTAGGCCTGTAATTTCTTCTAACAACCGTTTCTCCGAACTGCTTAGAATGTTAACAACCACTTCTACTGAATAGGTGCGAACTGGTAGAATCCCACTCCTGGCTGAGACCCAAAGACCAGCTGGCTAGCAGGCACATGCACATGTACGCCAGAGCTGAGTTGGGGCAATGGCACATGTGCCCACAGAGAGGGTTCTGCGTGCCACCTGTGGGTTCACCACCGCTGTGCTATAACATTAGAGCTTTAGGTTGGAACAGAGAAGATTGGTATAGCTAGTCTTTGAATTACAACCGCAGTTAAGTTTATAAGTTGGGACAATTGTCAAGGGTAACCAGACCTGATTTTACAATCTTTTTCATGGCTGTCATGTGACAGTTGTTAAGCACACTTTGCAGTTGCTAAGCATATGCTGCGGTCATTAAGCGATGCCCTTTGGTTAAGTCAACCTTGAGGCAGCATCTCAGGAAGATACAGCACTTACTTTCATTTCCCCAAGCCTTCCCCACTTTTTTCCTCCTCCCCACGGTTCAGGGCAGTCTATCACCTCATAGCAGTGAAACACAATCAAGGATAAGGTGGCAGCAGACATTAACTGACATTTGCCATAATTTTTAATTGCCACTAAGTGACACGTTGCAAATCAGGGATGACTTGTCCTGAATCTATTCTGCTCTGATACAAACAGTTAAATGGATTTGTTTTTTTAACCCTCATAAAAATGATGAGCTCATAGGCATTTTCTGCTAAACAGAAGCATGAAGTTTCCTCCCATAACCATGTTTAGGAGATATGATCTCATGCTACAACCTTTTGTCTCATCCTCAGCTCACTATGGAGACAACCTAGATTCATCCTTTAGCTGTTCCAGTTTTAAATTAGTGCTTTCTGTCTTCTCTCAACATATCTTGGTGTACAATCGATGCCGCTAAGAATGAGGCTAGAACTGGAATCAACTGAACAGCTAGTGATTGATTGAAACTACTGACAGTACATCCTTCTCATTCATTAGCCACTGCCCTTCAAAGGCCAGGGTTGCTGAAGAAACCAGAATATAGTTTCTGCAGATACCCCTGTCCAGGTAATGCTGTGCCCACTGTTTGCAAAGCATCATTCAGACCATACCAATGCTCCTTATGCATAGTGCTATACCGGTCTTCTGAAAGACCGTTGTATTTATCATTGAATGAAATAAAAATATTGTTCATTCTATCTGGAGGAGAGAAGAGGAGAGGGAAGGGGGGAAGAGGCAGGGAAAAAAGAGAAGAGAAGATAAAAGAAGAGCAGAGAAGAGAAGAGAAGAGAAGAGAAGGCAATTTGGTCTAGTGGTTATGACTGTGGATTTATGATTGTCCCAACATCCTCACAGTCACATGTTCAAAATTTGGGTGCTTGGCAATTGGCAAGTATTCACAATGTTTGCAGTATCCTGGGATCATGTGATTGATATTTGCAATCTTCCTAGCCAGCTTCCAACAAGCAAAGTCCATGGAGGAAGCCAGATTCACTTAACAACTGTGTTACTAACTTAACAACTGCAGTGATGGAGCAAAATTCACAGGTGTCTCACTTAGCAATGGAAATTTGGGGGTCAATTGTGGCTGAAAGTTGAGGACCACCTGTATACTGTATACTCCTCTGACGACCCAAGGATTGGAGTCTGAGTCCTAAGTCAGCACCATGGAAATCAGCACCATGGAAAGCTCCTCAGTATAGAGAGAGGTTGCCTTAGCCCAGAATGAAAGCACATGAAACTCAGACCAGTTTTTCTCAACCTTGGCAACTTTCAGGAGGGTGGACTTCACTCCCAGAATTCCCCAAACAGTCTGCATGTCAAAAACTGGGCCATACAAATAAGCAAAGTCCCATCCATGGGATGCAGGCAGCATGTGAAACCACGTCCCCTCTGGTCCACAGAAAGAACCTCTCTCCACAGAATCAATCCATGGTGCCACTGGGCTAAACCATACAGTGAACATTTGCAGGAAATGGGTATGTCTAGTCTAACGAAGAGGACTACAGTTGAGATGATAGTGGTGTTCCAATATTTGAGGGGCTGCCAGAAAGAAGAGGGGTGTCAATTTATTCTCCAAAGCACCTGAGGGCAGGACAAGAAGCAATGGGTGGAAACTGATCAATGAGAGAAGCAATCTAGAACTAAGGAGAAATTTCCTGTCAGTTAGAACAATTAATCAGTGGAACAACTAGCCTCCAGAAGTTGTAAATGCTCCAACACTGGAATTTTTAAAAAACAGATTAGCTAACCATTTGTCTGAAATGTAGTTTCCTGCCTAAGCAGGGGGTTGGACTAGAAGACCTCCAAGGTCCCTTCCAACTCTGTTATTCCAATTAAATTAAGTCTTTCAATATTTGAGGGACTGCCATAAAGAAGAGGGGGTCCATCTATTTTCCAAAGCCACTGAACAGGACAAGAAGCAATGGATGGAAACTAATCAAGGGCAGAACCTATCGAGAAATAAGGAGAGATTTCCTGACAGAACAATTAATCGGTGGCTTTCCCTTAGAAGTTGTAGGTGCTCCGTCACTGGAGGTTTTTAAGCAGAAATGGGACATTTGTCTGAAATAGAATAGGGTTTCCTCTTTGAGCAGGGGGTTGGACTAGAAGACCTCCAAGGTCCCTTCCAACCCTGTTATTCTGTTAAGGTTGAGAAACGCTGCCTTAGACAGATTCTTCCAAAGTTTGTTTGCCTTACTCCCTCAATGGACCATGTTCAGTTAATCATGTTCTGCTCTACTAATGCTTTAAAGAGCCACTGCTGATTAATTCTTCTGACCCTCCCCATCCACCACCAGCCAAAATAACACAATTAATCTTCCCTCTCAAGCCACAGTGTTTTCCTCCCAACTGGGCCTTCTCCTTTCCCTCTCGCTGTCATGCTGACATATTCTTAAATGCCCGGGCTTAATTGGATCTATGTAAGGTCATCAACTGAATTAGTTCCACCATGAGCAATCATCACTGCAGGGAAAAGGTGATGGCGGTGAAATTGCCTTCCCTCCATCCCAAATCATCAAGGTGTGTGAACCAAAGCAGCAGTAGAAGGAAACATGTTCTCACCAAACGAAAGCGTGGGAAGAGATATTAAAGGGGCAACAGAGCCAGGAACCCAGTAAAATTTATTTGTGAGAGTTGGACCGTAAGGAAGGCTGAGTGCTGGAGAATGAATGCTTTTGAAGTGTGGAGTAGGATAACATTCTTTTTTTTTAATAGGTCATTTTTTAAAAAAAAAAAAATTGTATAAAATACAAAAGAAAGAAAAAAAAAGAAAATAGGAAATTAAGGAAAGAAAAGGAAATGGGAAAAGGGGGTGTGAAATACAAGGGGGAAGAGAAAAAAAAAAGAAAGAAAAATGGAGCATTGACTTCCAACTTTTCCTAACATGGTACAAAATAAACACATTCCGTTTCCAACCTCAGCTTTTTGCTTTTGCACATTAAAATATAAAACTATCCCATTTTTATCACACCAGATCTTTCTGAACAACAAAACCAAGATCAAAGTTTTGGGTTTTTTTTTTTTTTTTCTTCACAAACACAAATTCCAGAAGTGATATCCAAATAAGAATATATTTTCTTCTTTAAATGAAGTATTTAATTTAACCGTTCCTGCTTTATCTCCCTTGCTATGGAAATAGTATGGAGAAGATTCTTGAGAGACCCTTGGACTGCGAGGAGATCCTGAAGAAAATCAACCCTGACTGTCCTCTGGAAGGACAGATCCTGAAGCTGAAGCTCAAATCCTTTGGCCGTCTAATGAAAAGAGAGACTTCCTTGGAGAAGACCCCGACGTTGGGAAAGAGGGAGAGGCAAAAAGGAGAACGAGATGGCAGAGGATAAGATGGTTAAATGGTGTCATTGGCACAGCAAACATGCATTTGGGCAAATTCCCACAGACAGACAGAGGACAGGGAATTGCGAAGAGTTGGACATAATTTCGCAACTGGACCACAACAAAAAGCTCAGGAGGACAGGATAAGAAGCAACGGATGGAAACTAACCAAGGAGAGAAAGCAACCTAGAACTGAGGGGGAATTTCCTGATTGTTAGAACAATTAACCAGTGGAACAACTTGCCTCCAGAAGCTGTGGATGCTCCAACACTGGAGGTTTTTAATAAGAGATTGGACAGCCATTTGTCTGCAATGGTATATGGTTTCCTGCTTGAGCAAGGGTTGGATTAGTCGACCTCCAAGGTCCCTTCCATCTCTATTATTGTGTTATTTTGCTTCCTAGAACTATGTCTCTGGGGAGGAAAATGTTCTTTTCTATCTGGCTGTACTTTTCTATCTTGCTGTACCCACTCTCCTCCCTCAAGGGAAATTAAGATTCTTTAATTTATAAAAACAGAGCCAGAAGGAATGCTTTTAGGCCATTGAGTACAGCATCCTACACAGGGAGGGAGTGCAGATACAAGCATTATGGCCACCTAACTCATCCTTAACACATCTAAAGAAAATGGGTCCACCAATTCTCTGGATAGTTGCTTCCACTTTTACTGCGAGGAAATAAATTTCTAGTTGAATCAGCCTGCTTCTGGTTCCATCTATTATTAAACAATGTCACCATGTCTGTTGCTCATGGTGCTTACTCTCTGGGAGAATACTGCCTCAGAGATCTGTATGGTTTCCACCCTGATGAAATTCTGTAAACCACTGAAAACATATGTTGTGGCCTGTGGGCCGCTGGCCCCTCCTGTAGGCATGGGAGTCAAGGTCAGCATCAGGGCAACCTGAGTGCTCTGAGGGGGAATGAAACTGGCAGAGAGAGAGAGAGAGAGAGAAAGATGAAGCCTGGGCTGTCCATCAGCCCATAGATGGACAATCAACAGCCCCCAGGCCTGAAAGTGGCTGATAAGGAAGAGGAGGAACATCTGGGTCCAGTGCCTGACATGCAGATGCACAGAAGGCAGAGGAGAGGAGAGCAGTGGAAATCTATGGGCCGGTCCTTGGGATGGAAAAGCCACCACTGCTAGTGAAGCCCCACCTTAGTTCTGGGGATAAAAGGCAGGGGGCAGAGATGAATAGGTGTAGCAGACAACTATTCATCTCCCCGCCGGACAGACTTGTAAGCCTGCTGTAAGAGAGAAACTTTTTGCCCCAGGCTGTTGGGGCTCCTAATTAAAGGAATAATTAATTTAAACACAGAGGTTTTTTTGTGTTTGGGGAGCTGGGTCAGAACAACTTAGTTAGGGTGAGAGGGGATACAGGTAGTCCTTGAATTACAATTAGAACTGGAACCAGAATTCCCATTGCTAAAGAAAGTGATGGTCAAGTGAATCGTGTCTGATTTTACAACCATTTTTTGCCATGGTTAAGAGAGTCACTGCAATTGTTAAGTGGAATCAAATGGTTGCTAAGCAAATCTGGTTTTCTGCATTGACTGTGTCTCAGAGGTGTTTTTTTTTTCCAAGAAGCAACTGGACTTTCTGGTTTTTCTCTGAAGACGTTTCGCTTCTCACCCAAGAAGCTTCTTCAGCTCTGGCTGGATGGTGGGGGAATGGAAGGAATGATACTCCTTGAAGGCAGCCAGTCATTTGCATCCTTTTAGAGGGTCTCTGAGGCCGCTTGGTGGTTTATCTGTATCCTCAGGGTCACCTGAGTGGCGCAAATGAGTGTGGAGCCTTCTTGGCATCAGGAAGGGATTGTGTTGTGGGGCTGTGCTTTCTGCAGGATGGTGTGATGACCCGGGGCATGACACAAAAGTAACAAAGTCTCCAAAGTAGAATAAATTCCCTTCAATGCCTCCAACTTGGCCCCAATGTCCAATTATCCTCGGCTGGATAACAAACTCTTCAAAAAACAGTCTATGAAAGGCAGAAATGCAGTCCGAGCCCAAGGTAAAGATAATTAGAAATTAAAAACCCAACACAAACCACACTGAAGTAATTAACGTGGCAGGCCAGGATGATAAATTGCAGACTTCCCACAAGATAACACAGCACCCACAGTTGGGAGGATGTCAAAACCCAGATAAGGCCCAGCTAAGATAATGCATGCTTTGCTTCCAGCAAGGTGCTGTGTGCAAATGCCCCACTTGATATCCTGTTCTCACAGCTATAACTAATTAAAGGGATCAGGGCCTTTTTCTCTCCCGTAAGCTACATTGCTCCCTTCTCTGCTCCTTCCTGCCTGCCCTAGGATGAAGAGGGGATGGCCCTGGGTCTTCCTCTGAATGCCCAGCCGGACTCTGCCCTTCCTCCTTCCTCTGTGCCTACCAGAGCCACACTCCCACTCCCTGTCTGCTGCTCAATCTGCCCCTCAGAATCAGACTCCAACAAGGGCAGGACAGATGATTTCTACCCCATGTCCCTCGTGGCTAGGCACACGCTTGGGCTGTTGGGGTGAGTCTGTGTTGTCTAAGTCTCAGGCTGGGGCGCAGGTGCTTGCTGTAGTCTGCAATTTTTCTGGAAATCTGAATTTTCCAGAGAAATTGCAACCTGCGGGAACCATTTGCACTTCAGTTTGGAGTGCGGATGGCACAGAATTGTCCCTGGCAGCCTGCGTCTGCGTTCAGCATTGATTCACTTAACAACTGTGGTGGGAAAGGTCGTAAAATAGGGGAACATTCAGTTAACAGCTGTCTCGCTCAGCAACAGACATTTGGGGCTCAGCTGGGGATGTAAGTCGAGGACTACCTAGAATAATTCAAGAAGGGGAAAGGTTGACAATTCTTCGTTCATTCAATTATTTTTCCTGTTTAAACCACAGCCCTTTCTATTTCTTTCTGCCCTGTTTCTTCAACTTCAAAAATAAATCTATGTGCCATTTTGGATGTAGTTTCCACCCACCATGGATTGCTGTCCAATGGCAGCATTTGACCCGCCTACACGTTGGTAAAAGAAATCAGTACACCAAAAACAAACTAGGCAGATATGACCTCGTTGATGATCCTCACTCTGTCAAGGACCTTGGAATTCTCATATCAAATGACCTAAGTGCCAGAGCTCACTGTAATAGCATTGCCAAAAAGGCATTAAGAGTTGTAAATCTAATCTTACGAAGCTTCTCCTCTGGAAATATTGAATTGCTAACTAGGGCATAAAAAACCTTTGCTAGACCAATACTCGAATACAGCTCATCTGTCTGGAATCCGCACTGCATATTGGACATTAATACAATTGAGCGAGTCCAGAAAAAAAGAGCACTATTCTCCTCTGCTCGCAACAGAATACCCTATATTGAGATTCTGGGCTTGGACAACCTTGAATTGTACTGCCTACAGTTGGACTTAAATGTCGTACACAAAATTATCTGCGACAATGTCCTACCAGTCAATGACTACTTCAGCTTCAACTGCAACAATGCAAGAGCACACAACAGATACAAACTCAATGTAAACCACTTCAAACTTGATTGCAGAAAGTACGACTTCAGCCACAGAGCGATCCATGCCTAGAATGCACTACCTGACTCTGTTGTTACATCCTCTAACCCCCACTCCTTTAACCTCAAACTAACCACTATTGACCTCACCCCATTCCTAAGAGGTCTGTAAGGGGTGTGCATAAATGCACCATTGTGCCTACCATCCCTGTCCTATTGTCCCCATTTATTCATACCTATTTCCTGTATTCTTACTCATGTACTTTTATACTTAATACTTATTATCTTGCAAACGATCAACAAATCAAATAAATAATAAAATAAAAATAATAATACCTGACATAGAGAGAACGCTTTTGATTGGTTCGCAGGGAGCCTGACCCGGAACTCATGCTGTGATTCATCATCTGTTCGCGCAGATCATGGATTTTAGCCTCAAATCGAGCGTACTCTGTAAAGCAAACAAACAAACCAAATTTAAAGCCCTTTTAAAAATAAATTGATTTATCATTTTATATGGATTGAGTTATATGATCTAATGGCGTTTCGGAACACCTGTGCTTGAAGAAATAACATGACAGCAAATTTCTCACTTCTGAAATTAACAAATATTGCCAATCTAAGTCGATTGCTTTCTTCTAGGGTGCTTTCAGATTCCGTAATCTCACCTATAGCTCTAGTACAGGTAGTCCTCGACTTACGACAGATCGTTTAGTGGCCAGCCGAAGTTACAATGGCACTGAAAAAAGTGACTTGTGACCATTATTCACAGTTATGACCAGTGGAGAATCCCCATGGTCATGTGATCAATATTCAGAGGCTTGGAAACTGACTCATATTTATGATGGTTGCAGTGTCCCAGGCTCATGTGATCCCCTTTGGTGACCTTCTAAGTTGCAAACTGAGTCAGCGGGGAAGCCAGATTTACTTTACAACCATGTGACTAACTTAACGACAGTCATTCACTTGGCAAGAAAAGTCATACAATGGGGCCAAGCTCACTTAACAAATGACTCAGCCGTTGTAGCGTTGAACGATCACTAAATGAACTGTTGTAAGCCTAGGACTACCCGGAGAATTATACAATCACAAGACTTAGACGGAGTATAAGGGGTGGCATTCTACAGGTTCGCACCTATTCTCCAGAACCGGTTGTTAACATTCAAAGCAGTTCGGAGAACCGGTTGTTAGAAGAAATTATTGGTCTAATCCTGTAAGGAAGGCAGGAAGGAAACATTCTGGTGTTGCTTACAGAAATTGCCTCTCCAGTAACCCTTATTACATTCTTGGCAGGACTAGACTTCCTGCCTCAGGAACGTCTCTGGAGTTTTTGTCCTTTCCTTTGCTGATGCTTTGCTTGTGTGGAGTGACCATTCAAAGTTACAATGGCACTGAAAAAAGTGACTTATGTGACTCATTTTTCACACTTAAGACTGTTGCAGCATACCCACAGTCATGAGAAGCCAGGTGAGGAGATGCGTGCCTCGATGTGAGTGATATTGAGTTGGCCACGCCCAGCCAATAACATGACCACCAAGCCACGCCCACCACCTAAGCCACGCCCACAGGACCGCTTGTTAAACATTTTGAATCCCACCCCTGTGCAGTACTGTTAAAATTCTGTGAATTTTGAAATCAGAGACTTGGTTATCTAACCTAACCTCTTATGGCAGTTCTACATTGCCGTGCATTTTCATTCTTTTTCCATTTCGAGACCTCTGAAAGACAGAGAATTTTCTCCATAATTAAGAGAACTGAAGAGAACTGACTGAAATCTACTCGCTAGCTGCACCCCATTATATCTAATTCTGGGAGGATTTTGGTGTTCTATGAGCTTGGTTGTTTTTTTGCAGACGTTTGATTACCCACAGGGGTGGTCTTCAAAATTTTTAGCAAAGGGTTCTCTGCTCCGTTGCTGGGTTGGCGTGGCCTACTCGGTCTCCTGCACCACAGAAGGGGGGCATTTTTGGCTTCCATGGGCTCTGGAGGCTTTCCTCTGGAAGCTGGAAACAGGCCCATTTCCAGCCCTCCTGAATTTCTAGGAGGCCCATTTTTCACTCTCCCTGAGGTCTCCACATGCGCCCTGCACTTACCTACATCCCAAACGGGCCACATAGGGACTCCTGGGTGGGACAGGGTAGGATTTGGGGGTTCTCCAAACTGCACAGACTCTTAGCTAGGGGCTCTCCCGAACCCCTATAAGCCTCTAGCAGCCCAAACTAGGTAACCTCATCAGTGCTACGAAGGGAACCTTATCAAGGAACTACCAAGAACACTCCCACTAATACTGATGGGTCAAACTACTGTACACACACAGAGACAAAACCTCCCCTTGCCCTGATGATGAGACCTAGCTGGATCATAAAACGTCTGCAAGAAAACAACCAAGCTCAGAGAGCATCAAGGATTTGTCCTTTCAATCCTGAGCCACGAATGTTCTCCCTTATTGGTACATCTCGAGTTCTTCTTGGCGTAATAATACAAATTGTTATTATATACAACATCTGAAATGTGAATTTTATGATAGCAGTGCCAAGACACCTCTCCAGGTATTGAAGGTGATATAATGGTCTCACACTTTTTTATTGGTAGAAGCCAAATATACAAACATTCACAACATTTACAAATAAATGAAAGGGATTAACCCATGCATGAATAAATACCGTAGGAGAAATAAGTACCGTAATCTAATGTACAATATATAAATTCGGAATATGTCTAAACGCATGAATTGATTTACAAAGTCTTACTTGTCTAGTTAGGTTCACAATGTTGTGTTCTTAGGCAGCTATGACACATGCAGAGAATGTCAGCAGATCAATATGCTGCAGTACATAAATCAAATTGATTTATGTTCCCAAGAGCATCCAAGAACAGCCCCATAAATCAGGAATCAGCGCAAATCATTAACAGATGGCAGGTTTTTCTGGATATCTGATGGCGTAAACAGGCGGAGGGAAGGCAATGCATATTGAGGAATAAAAATATAGTCAGATAAGCAAACACTAATTTGCTGAGGTCAAGACCAATGGTTCTATATCAAAATTCCCTTTGGATGAGATATTTATTTATTTTGGAACCTATTTATTTTGAAGAACTTGTCTCCAGAAGCTGTGGATGTAGCAACACTGGAAGTTTTTAAGAAGAGATTGGACAACCATTTTTATCTGAAATAATATTTGGTTTCTTGCCCGAGCAAGGGGTTGGACTAGAAGATCTCCAAGGTCCCTTCCAACTCTGTTATTCTGTTCTTTCTATAGTAGATAGGTAATCCTTGGTTTATGATCCCAACAAAGCTCAGAATTCATGTTGCTAAGTGAGAAATGTGTTAAGTGGGTTTTGCCCCATTTTACAACTTTCTTAAGTGAATCCCTGCTGTTCCCAAATTAGTCACATGGTCATTAAGTGAATCTGGCTTCCCCACTGACTTTGTTT
The DNA here is from genome assembly GCA_033807585.1 of Hydrophis major. NCBI lineage: Eukaryota > Metazoa > Chordata > Lepidosauria > Squamata > Elapidae > Hydrophis > Hydrophis major. The sequence goes on along the minus strand of CM066332.1, from coordinate 137,347,166 downwards.
GACAGAAGATTGCAAAATATGACCCCAGGGCCCTGCAACCTTTCGTAACTACAATCCAGTTGTTAAGCATTTGAATGCAAATCATGTGACCCCGGGGATGCAGAGATGGTCGTAAATGTGAACCATGGTCATGTCACTATTTTCAGTGCCGTTGTAACTTTGAATGGTCACTAAATGAACTGTTGTAAGTCTACCTGTAATTGACACCCCACCATCTCAGCCAGAAGGCACCTGAGCCAGAGGTAGAATTCAGCAGGTTCTGACCAGGTGTGGGATTCAATTTTTTTAACAACTGGTTCTGTGGGCGTAGCTTAGGTGGTGGGCATGGCTTGGTGGTCATGTGACTGGCTGGGTGTGGCCAACTCAACATCACTCACATTGAGGCACACATCTCCTCGCCTGGCCTCTCATGACTGTGGGGATGCTGCAATAGTCGTAAGTGTGAAAAATGGTCATAAGTCACTTTTTTCAGGGCCATTGTAACTTTGAATGGTCACTCCACACAAGCAAAGTACCAGCAAAGGAGGGGAAAAACACTCCAGAGAAGTTCCTGAGACAGAAAGTCCAGTCCTGCCAAGAATGTAATAAGGGTTACTGGAGAGGCAGTTTCTTACTTAGTTATTAACTGTACATGGATAACATGAGATCTTATCACTGCCTGGAACCCACAGTTGTATATCGGACAGTAACAAAATTGAGCGGGTTCAGAGGTATTTTTTGAGAAAAATTCTCCATTCCTCCACTCACAATAGAATTCCCTATGCCTCCAAGCTCAAAATTTTGGGCGTGGACAATCTGCTCTGCCTGCAGTCCGATCTAAGCATAGTACACAAAATTGTCTGTTACAGCGCCTTACCTGTCAACGACTCCTTTAGCTCCAACCACAATAACACATGGGCAAACAACCAATACAAACTCAAGGTAAACAGAAACAAACTTGATTGCAGAAAATACAACTTCAACAAACAGAGTGGTCAATGCCTGGAACTATCCACTATCGACCTCACCTCATTCCTAAGAGGTCTGTAAGGGGAGTGCATAAGTGAACCATCGTGCCTCCCGTCCCTGTCCTATTGTCCCCATTTATTCGTACCTATTTCCTGTATTCTTACTTATGTACTTTATACTTAATACCTATTATCTTGTAAGCGATTGACAAATAAATAAATAAATACATAAATAAATAAATAAAACTCACTACCTGACTCTGTAGTTATAGCCTTAAACCCCCAAAACGTCAACCTCAAACTGTCTACCGTGGACCTCACCCCATTCCTAAGAGGTCCTTAAAGGGAGTGTGCATAAGTGCACCAGCGTGCCTATCATCCTTGTCTTACTTCCCCATTTATCTGTATTTACTTCCTTTGTTCTTGTTTATGTTCATATCTATATTTGTTATCTTGTACATGTTTGACAAACAAAAATAAAATAAAATATCATATCATAGTTCTATATTGCAATGAACAGTATTATTTCCCTATATGCATTTCCTTTCCTTCCTGCTCATAAACCTAACTAATATTTGCTGCTCCTCTTGGCACTAATCCCAGGATGAATTGCTGCTGCAAAATAACAGGCAGCTATTTTTATACATTAGCTGGAAATATTGACTTGTGCAATTGTCACCCCATCCCTCCCAAAAACAGAAACTCGTATCTCTGTTATATAGGGAGTGCTCACATCCCGGACATAAACTGTCTCAACTCCTACCCTCAAAATGATGCTATAGAGCCCTGCACACCAGAACAACTAGACGCAAGGACAGTTTTTCCCTGAACGCCATCACTCTGCTAAACAAATAATTCCTTCCATACTGGCCAACTATTTACAAAGTCTGCATTACTATTACTATTAATCTTCTCCTCACTCCTTATCACCCATCCTCTCCCACTTGTATGATTGTAACCTTGTCGCTTGTATCCTTACAATCTATATTGACTGTTTCCTAGTATGATTTGATTGCTGATTGCATCCTATGACTCTTATTAAGTGTTGTACCTGATGATTCTTGACTCTTGATGAATGTATCTTTTCTTTTATGTACACTGTGAGCATTTGCACCAAGACAAATTCCTTGTGTGTCCAACCACATTTGGCCAATAAAGAAGTCTATTCTACTCTATATGACCAAAACCGAGCCCCAAATTCAGGTTGTTAAATGAGACATTTGTTAAGTGAGTTTTGCCCCAATTTATGATATTTCTTGCCATGTTTGTTAAGTGAATCACTGCAGTCAGTGGTGCGATTCAACCAGTATAACAACCGGTTCGGTGAGCGCGTGCTTCGTGCGCAGGCTCTGCATTTTAAAAAAGCCCATTTTAAACTGAATTACTCTCCTCCTACTGCAGCCCTGCTGACTGAAACAGCTGAGGCGTGGCAAAACCGCTCTGCCTGCGAATCAGCTGTGCTAAAAAAAAACCAGGAAATAAAAGCACAGGAAAGAGCCATGTGTGTGTGTGTGTGTGTGTGTGAGAGAGCGGGGCCAAACGCTCACCAGAACTACTGGTTCACCCAAACCAGTCCGAACTGGTAGAATCCCAACCCCTGACTGCAGTTGTTAAATTAGTCACACGGTTGTGAAGTGAGTCCGAATTCCCTGTTGACTTTGCTTGTTGCAAAGGTTGTAAAAGGGGATCATGTGACTACGGGGCACTTCAACCGTCATAAAAGTGAATTAGTGGCCTCTGAATGTAAATCACGTGACCATGGGGATGCTGCAATGGTCGCCAGTGTGAAAAATGGTCATAAGTCGCTCTTTTCAGTGCTATTGTAACTTCGAACAGCCACTAAATGAATGACTGTAAGTTGAGCATTGCCAGTAATGTTCTAAGCTACATTGCCAAAATATCTGAGAATCCTTTTTTTTCCTCAGAATTTCCAAATGGCAGCATGTTATTTTTTAAAAGCCTTCTTTCCCTGGCCTATTAAAATTTATACCACCGCGTACAGGGACGGCGAGCCTAGGACACACATGTCAAAGTTGACACGCCACAATGCCAACATCCACTGACAGCCGACAACAACTACTCTCAAAAGTGCATCCTCTTCTCACACGATTTTTGGAAGCTGAGGAAACCATGTCGGTTTGGGGTGTGCCCTCACACAGTTTGTGGTTTCTCTAGAAGTCATGCGAGAGGGCTGTGCTCTCACACTGTGTCCGTATCTCGCTCCTCCTCCCCCCCCCCACAAATTGTGTGAGAATGGGGTGTGCTTTTATGTGGTTTTCAGAGGCGGCACAAGAGAATTTTCTAGATCTGCTTCAAGTATGAAAACCTCAGGTGAGCCAGAGCTGCCTCAGGTAGGCTGCAGGCACCTGTCAGCAGGAAGAGAAGATTGCCTGGAGGTAAATGAACCATGGCAGATCCTGAGGGAAGGAACTACATGATTGGATTCAGTTTTTTAAAAATGAATTCTGTAAAGAATTTCTATGGAGATTCTCAGTCATCCAGGTTATGGTGGCCCAAAAGTGCTTTTTTCTAGAGGCAGCTGGCCTTTCTGGTTTTTCTTTGAAGATGTTCTGCTTCTCAACTAAGAAGCTTCTTCAGCTCTGACTGGATGGTGGGGAATGGAAGGATTTATACTCCTTGCAGACAGCTGTTCATTTGCATTCTTGTAGAGTTGTTGAGGCCACTTGGAGATTTGTCTGTGTCCTCAGGGTCACCTGAGTAATGCAAATGGGTGTGGGGCCTTCTTGGAATTGTTGAAAGGACTGAGTTGCAAACCCTGAGGGTGAAGACAAACCTCCAAGTGGCCTCAACAACTCTCTAAAAGAATGCAAATGACCAGCTGTCTGCAACCAATATAAATCCTTCCATTCCCCACCATCCAGTTAGAGTTGAAGAAGCTTCTTGGATGAGAAGCAAGATATCTTCAAAGAAAAACCAGAAAGCCCAGTTGCCTCTTGAAAAAAAAGCATCTTTGGACCTATAAAGAATTGTTTCTCTTTTTGTTCGGGGATATTTATTTATTTAATTCATATCCCACCTTTATTTGCTACAAATAACTCAGTGAACATACCTAATACGGGTAGTCCTTGACTTACAACAGTTCCTTTAGTGACCGTACAAAGTCACAACAGCACTGAAAGAAGTGACTTAGGACCGCTTTTCACACTTGTGACTGTGGCAGCATCCCCAAAAATCACATGATCAAAATTCAGACGCTTGGCCACTGACTCACGTTTATGACAATTGCTGTGTCCCGGGGTCATGGGATCATCTTTTGTGACCTTCTGACAAGAAAAAAATCAACGGGGAAGGCAAATTCACTTAACAAATGAGTAACAAGCTCAACAACTGCAGTGACACACTTAATAACTGGCAAGAAAGGGCATAAAATGGGACTGGATTCCCACTTAGCCACAGAAATGTTGGGCTCGGTCGTGGTTGTAAGTTGTGGACTACCTGTCCATGGAAGGAGAAAATGAAGGCTGCCTTCTCTCTTCTATGGTATGAAGACACCACAACCAGGATCTCCATTCTACAGAATAGATGATCTCATGCCTTTGTGTCTATAAAGCCTGAGATGGCTTTGTTTTATCATCTTTCCAGTTCTCCGCTGCTGGTGTCTTCGCAAGATCATTTTACTTCTGTATATAGACCCCAGGCTTGTGTTTTAGCTGATCCCTGTAATAAATAACAGAGACGTTCTGTGCACACAGCCGTGGGAGTCAGCGTCTAAATTTAGGCTTTTGAACACAGAGAGAAGAGTAGGATCAAAAGCTAGGTCTCAGGAATGAGTAGCGTCAGATCATCACCACTTTCTACTCGGAGCAGAACTTTCTCATAACTAGAGCGGAATAATATGTCTATGACGACCTGGGACAAGGCACGAAAGTCACACAGCCAGCTGAGAGTTCAAGCTCCTTTTTAATGGTCCAAATGTCCCCTCAAATGCTCCCATGTTCTTGGCAAATCCCAGAGCAAGGAAGCGCATGCATGCATGTACACACACACACACACACACACACACACACACTCGGCAGCCTTTGGCTGAGCCCAGTCCAGAAAAACAAAGGAACAGGGGAACAGGGAAAAGAGTCCACGCAACAAGGAACAAACAATAAGTCCACCAAATCAGGAAGAAGCAAGCTGTCCTCAAAACTCCAAATGCCTGTACTGGCACCCCAAACTCTACCAGTTCAGTGTTTGTTCCCAACAAATGCCCCTCCCCACAGCGTCCCCTTAAAGCTCATTCCCCAGGTGTGCCTTCTGAAGAGGGGTGGGACGCTCTCCTTCTAAGTCGTCGGGTCTGTTAAGCCTGGGTTCCCCAACCAGGGTTAGGGAGACAAGCTAAACAGAATGTGCAGCGTTAGTCAGATAGGCACACAGATAAATGAGTGAGATAAGCTTGTTAACATACAGTAAAAATAACAGATATGCTTGTGCTATCAAAATATAGTTTATTCCATTTAGAGTTTATAGCATAGTCAAAATAACAGTCCATTAGTCATGTATCGTTTAATCAGTCCATTCAAGGATATTCAGTTAGCAAAGTCCGTGTAGAATATCCAATGTCAGTTCACTTACAATAAATCAGTCCTTTAACTCTCTCCCGTTCCAGTAGGGAAAAACGCAGTCTTCATCCAGTAATTAGGGATCATCAAGCCAGAGAGAGCAAGCTGACGTTCCTTGCTTCTTTTATGGTGCTTTTTATAACCATTCCCTTAATTACATTCCTATATTTAAAGTTGCAGACACTTTAACTAACAAACTATGATTACTAAGTTATTATTTTACCAAAACCAGTTAGGGTAAACAATGTTATCCCTAACAGGGTCAGCCTGTGCTGTTCCCGCCTTCTCTCTACTCTCTGTGCTCAGGGATCAGGAGGGGGCAATCCTTGCTCATCGTCTGAGCTCTGTTGCTCCTCATGTCCAATGCCTGCCATGATCATCCTGCCCCCATTCCTCCCTGATAACAAGCCGTCCCAATCCTGAAGGGCCCTGGGCTGACTGGGCCTGTTCCTCCCCACATTCCTCCGAAGCCAACAAAGCCGCCCCCTTGATCTCCAACGGCTCCATCTCCAGCTCGTCATCCTCTGAAAATTCAGGCTCTGCCGAGGGCATGACAATGTCTGTTTCACTAAATTCACATGGCCTTATCACATGGTTATCATGTCCAAGGATGTGCTTTAACAACCATTTCATTTTCAAACACCTTATAGGTTGTCCTCGGCTGATTGAGAGGCGTGGTGGCCTAGGGATGAAGACACTCGCCTCTCATTTGGAAGGTTGAGAATTCAATCCTCGGCAGAGGCAGATGTTTCTCAGAGTGCAAAGAGAAAATATCTGCTGTGAACTCTGCATAGGTGTCAGGAAGGGCATCTGGCCAGTAAATGCTCAGCTCCATCCAGTCACCACGACTCTACCCTGAATTAAGGTATTACAGGATCGTAAAAAGGGAGAATTTTTTTTAATAGGTAGTTTTCGACTTGGAACTATTTGTAGTTACAACAGCTCTTCCTAGGGGTCCTGATGACGGTGAAGTTTGCCAGATTTTACAATCGTTCTTGCCCCACTTGCTAAGTGAATCATTGCAGTTGCTAAGTTAGTGACACGTTTGTTAAGTGAAACTGGCTTCCCCGTTGACTTTGCTTGTCCGAAGGCTGCAACCATCCTAAGTGTGAAAAACAGTCATAAGTCCCCTTTTTTCAGTGCCATTGTAACTTTGAATGGTCACTAAACAAACTGTTGTAAGTTGAGGACTACCTGCTAGTGGAGGCTGATGGACTTAGCTGATCCATTGCTTTTAGCAGGGATGTGAAACAGGCATGGAAAAATCATTTAATAGTATAGAGAGAGGTTCTTCTTGCTAATATAAACATCAATATGCAGCTAAGGGCCTATTCAGAGTTTTGCAGCATTAGTTCAGTGCCAGAAAAATAAACACAGATGGCTGATGCTTCATTTAAGATCTTTATAAACATAATAAGTAGATTTTACAAACCAGTTGTAGATTTCTCCAACATGGAGCAAACTCAGACAGAAACATGTTGCAAGTAACTTTAGTAGCAATTTAGCAGCTCAGAAAACAGACATGAGTTCACTTTAGTTCAGCAGGCAAACAAGACACACAGAGGACAGAAGCAGTTTTATTTTCAATAGACAGACTCAGAGCTCAACATAGCTTCAGAGCTGCAGAGCTTAACATAGAGCCATGCCTAGGCTACTTCTAGTTTCAGTTTCCAAACAGTCCTCATTGGCTGACTTAGTTGCTATGTCTATTCATTCGCCGACTTAGTTGCTATGCCTATTCATCGGCTGACTTAGTTGCTATGCCTATTCATCGGCTGATCATGTTACCATGCTCTATTCTAGTTCATAAATATACTCTGACAGGGCATAGCATGAATTTGAAAGAAAAAAAAAAGTGCCAAGGTCAAATGGCCCTCTCTTGCTATATACATGCAACCTTTAAAAAGAGTGCAATATTGATTTTTTTTTTCTCATGTTTTCCAGTTTTAGCTTTCCTTGACTCACTCTCCTAAGGATTAAGTTATGTTTCCGAGTGGAAAAGGCACGCGTTTGGAAAATGAAGGGAAGCTGCCAGGAATGAAATAATTGAACAACCGGTTCTCTGCCCTAATGATTTCTTCCAACAACCAGTTCACCAAACAGCTCAGAAAGTTAACCACTGGTTCTCCTGAAGTGGTGCAGACGGGCTGAATCCAAGCACTGCTTTGCACGCGGTGAAGAGCATTACAGAAATCCTTACCTGCTATGCTACTTTGGGGGAGTAACAGAGATGAGGAGCGGCAATCCTCTCTTCCAAGGTGATAAGCTGGGATGACTAAGGTCAGTATATCACAGGGGTGGGCAGGCCCACACGATTGTTGGAGCGAACCAGTTCGCTTCCAGCTGACCTTTGGAGCTAGGGATCTGCCGGAACTGGTTCGAACCAGCAAAATCCCACCCTTGACTAGGGGTGACATGATAGCAGTATTCCAGGGTTGGAGGGGCTGCCCCAAAGAAGAGGAACTCAACCTGTTCTCCAAAGGATCAAAAGGCAGGACAAGAAACAATGGATGGAAACTAATCAAGGAGAGAAGCAACTTTAGAACTTCAGGAGAAATTTCCTGACAGAGAGAACAATTAACCAGTGGAACAACCTGCTTCCAGAAGCTGTGGAGGTGGGTGCTCAAACACTAAAGGTTTTCAAGAAAAGATGGAAGGTTCTTAAGGAGAGGGTGGACAACCATTTGTCTGAAGTGGTATAGTTTACTTTACTTTATGGTCATTGCACCTCGTACAACGAAATCGAACACCATCTTCAGTGCACATCATGACCATGAAAATAAACACAGACACACATCCTTCACCCTCCACACATTGAATTGACACCAACACTGCACGATACAGTGGAATTCAAAAGAGCTACTGCCCTGGGATAGAAGCTGTTTTTCAGCCTATTTGTCCTTGTTGTTATTATCCTGTACCATCTGCCAGGTGGTAATAGTTCAAAAAAAGGGGGTGCCCAGGATGAGATGGATCTTTGAGAATGTTTTGAACTTTCTTAAGGTAGCAGGAGCTCTAAAGCTCTTCCAAAGAGGGGAGAAGGCAACCCATGATCTTTTGGGCAATGACTTTAACTCTCTGGAGTGCTTTCCTATTTGCCACTGTGCAATTGGAAAACCATACAGAGGTGCAGTATGTTAAAATACTCTCTATGGTGCAGTATAGGGTTTCCTGCTTGAGCTTGAGGTTGGATTAGAAGACCTCCAAGGTCCCTTTCATCACTGTTACTCTGTTATTTTATTTTATGACCAATAAGAAATAACAATTGAGAACCCCACCAGAACATTCCAGTCTATTTAGGGAACATGGCCCCATCCAGAGAAGCTCTTGGTAATACTAAAAGAATAACAGAGTTGGAAGGGCTCTTGGAGGTCTTCTAGTCCTGCTCAAGCAGGGGACCCTACTTTTTTTCTGGCAAATGGCTGTCCAATACCTTTGTGATGACCCGGAGCATGGCACAAAGGCAACACAGTCAGATAATCAATAAGAGTCCCTTAATTGGCTCCAACTTTGCCCCCAATGTCCCGGTTACCTTCTGGCTGGAGAAAAATTCTCCCAGGAACAGCTTTTGGATGCAGAGAATTAAGTCCAAAACATGGTCAACACAAACTTTAACTATAAATCCAATCAAGCCAAACTAAGGTAATTAGTTCAGCAGGGTAGGAGCAAGAATTCCAGACATGAATGAAGGCACGGCAATAAGTCTACACAGCTGGGAAGACATCAGGAACACAGATAAGCAAAGACAACACAGGATAAAGTCACATTTGCTCCCAGTCAGCATTCAGTTCTTTTAAACTTTCATTCCCAGGTGTGGCAAATGAAGGGAATCAGGGCCCTTTCCTCCCCCGTAAGCCATGCAACCCACACTGTTCTCCGTTCCTCCCTAGGATTAAGAGGGGATGGGCCTGGGTCTTCCTCTGAACTCCCTGTCCCTTGTTCTATCTCTCTCCTGCTCTGCCCAGCCAGACTTTGCCCTTCCCCAGCCTTCACCACAGCCAATGGAGCCACACTCCCACTCCCTGTCAGCTGTTCGTCTTCCTCCTCGGATTCAGACTCTTGACAAGGGCATGACACCCTTCTTAAAAAACTCTTCTGTTGGAGCACTTGAAAAGAACCGCCTGAACACAGCTACTCTTCAGTGAACACAAGACTGTCTGCCTGTTCATGATATATTGGAACTGAAGAAGCTTTACGTGTGTTTTTTAGAGAAGAATAGAACTAACAGCAATAGGGACTTATTTCTGTGACTCTGTTATAGGGTCAAGCTGTTAGTTGTATCACACCCCCCCCCCAAAAAAAAATACCCAGGCAGGAGACAAGATACTGTCATTTTGCTGATTATGATGGTATGTGGATTTTCTCACACAGCCAGGGGTGGGTTTCAGCCGGTACGGACCGGTTCAGCTGAACCGGTAGCTCTGGAGATAAGCGGTCCCTGCCCCTCAGCCCACCCTAGCCTGTCCTTCATTTCCTTGTTTTGCAGCCCAGCTGATTCGTACAGCCCAGCGGACTGCCCCGCATCAGCTGTTTTACTCACGGGGGCTGCAGCAGAAGGTATGTTTTAGAGTTGTTGTCAAACGCTGTGCGTGCTCACCGAACCAGTTGTCACACCGGTTGAATCCCACCACTGCACCCAGCTCAACCCACAGCAGAACCTAGAAGTATTCTATTATAGGAAAGAAGCAAAAGCTGAAATCCCTTCTCTGACCGGAAAAGGCATAGGAGCGATGGAACAACCATCAGCAGAATGCCAGCCTTTCAGAAAACAGGCACATCCAAGCTGCTACACCTCCTAGTTTCGATGACATCCTAAGCAACGAGAGCCAAAACCTCTTAACTAACACAAGTGTTTGTAGTAAAGACTTTGAGAGAATTAGAATCAGGCCTCCTGGTTGTTCCATCTGGAAGTTAGATGTTAATTGTCCCATTGGCACACTCAGCAAAAAAACAACAATCCCATTGTTTTTCTAAGAGTATAGCTTTACTGATAGTTTTACATGGCTACAGAAGAAGCAAAACCAGTTCTCGGTTTTTTTTTTTTAATTTCGCGTGAAAAGAAACTTGGGTTAAAAGTCTCCTTTTTCCCCAGGCCACCCAGGGGTGGGCTGCTACCGATTCGTACTAGTTTGGGTGAACCGGATGCTAATTTTACATCTGGTTCGCCGAACTGCTGGTTCCGGTGACTGGCTGGCCCCACCCTGGAGTCCCCACATGGTCCATTTTGGATCCCAGTTAAATGTAGGGCCCATGTGGAGGCTCAAGGAGGGCAAAAAAAAGGCCTCCTGGAGCTGGGGAAAACACCCCCTGGTGCAGGAGGCCGAGTAGGCCATGCTCACCATGGACATGCCCACCCAGCAATCAGGCAGAGAACCAGTTGCTAAAAATTTTGAAGCCCACAGCTGGGGCCACCCACTGTCCATTGTTTACCAATCATATAGAGTCATTTTTTTTTTTTTGGGAAACAGTCTGCACCTTTTGGAAGTTTCCCAGCATTCAACCTTGAGGTGTAGGAATTCTCTTAGGCCACAGATGGTGCTCTTGAATTCCTCAACTCCCTCCCAGCTCCCCATACATTCCAGTTACTCCCCTGCAGAAGAATCCGCAGAACAATACACAAGAGGGCTACCTGTGGTATACGAGCGGCACAGTGGTAGGATTCCAAATTGCGTGCTACCGGTTCTATGAGAGCGTGCTTCTACGAGAGCGTGTTTCTATGCGCACGCAAGCACTCAAAGACCGCCCTCGATGAGGTGAGCTGTTTTTACCTCAGCTGACGTGCGGTAATTCGCTCTGCCTCGCAAATCAGCTGAGGTAAAAAAAAAACAAGGGAACAGAGGACAGGAAATGGCGGGGATGGGTGGGCAGGGCCAGCCAGAGGTGGCATTTGCCAGTTCTTCAAACTGGTGAAATTTTTCACTACTGGTATGCCAAAATTGGTCTGAACTGGCTGAATATCACCTCTGGAGCCACAGTTTGTCTCATTGACTTCATAGCAATCAATTCTGGGAACAACAATGCCAGCAGTCAAACAGAATGGGGGGGAGAAGGGAAATATTGGTTCAGGCGCTACGACAATCCAAGGAGGACCATTACATTGTAGAGATCAAACATAAATGAATCAACTACGCCGACTTCGGTCTGATCTAAGCGTCATACATAAAATTATCCATTGCAATGTCCTACCCATTAATGACTACTTCAACTTCAACCACAACAATACATGAGCAAAAAAATAGATACAAACTCAAGGTAAACCACACCAAACTTGATTGCAGGAAATATGACTTCAGCAACAGAGTGGTCAATGTCTGGAATACCTGACTCTGTGGTTTCTTCCCCAAACCCCAAAAACTTTAACTGTCTACTATTGACCTCACCCCTTTCCTAAGAGGTCTGTAGGGGATGTGCATAAGTGCACCAACATGCCTACCATTCCTGTCCTAATGTTTCCTTTTATTCTTACCCATTTCATGTATTAATAATCATGTGTATACTTATGTTTCCTAATACATGCTTGACAAAAAAAAAAAATGAAATAAAATAAAAAGTTGGATTAGAAATGGAGAAGGAAACGGGGATCAAATCCAAAGCTGAAAGAAACAGCAAGCGTGATGCAGACTTGTACTGACTCATAACCTCTCTTAACACTTGTTATGTGCGTAATCTTCCAAGAGGTAGGATGGAGGTAGCTCGAGATTGTTGTGATTACTTAAGACCAGTAACTGAATGAACGTAAGAGATGATGATGGGAACTTGAGAAGCATCAGAATTCAAAAATGTTTATTTGGGCTATCCAACTCAGCAGCGAAACCAACAGCTGCAATCAATATGACATTAGTATGGAATTAGCTTCATCTGTAGTAATTACAATTAATAGACAGTTTTCTATCATTTTCCCATTTGATAAATGTTTTCTTCATGTGATGATTCATAGTGAGAACACACTCTTATTGTGAGACCGCATGTGACAATTAATAAAAATAAACTAGCCCTCCAGCTGAACTCCACTCTTGGTGACTACAAGGGTAGGCCGAAGTAGTTTTCTAAGCAAAAATAGAAACATTTGCCAAGACAATTGAAATTCATGTCTTTCTGCTAGGAACTTACAGAGAAAGCTTTTGACTTGACAGATAGCATAACGTTGCCTGAAATATTAAATTGCAGCAAATAATGAAAAGGCTACATAAGTCTTTCAAATTCACTTGAGATGACATTTACAGGAACCTGTGAGGCCACACTTGTCCAGTTCTGGTCACCAGGACACAAAAATGTTGTTGAAACCCCAAGAAGAGTGCAGAGAACAGCAACAAAGATGATAAGGATCTGGGGGCCGAACCATACGATGAAGGATTGGGGGAACTAGGTATGTCTAGTCTAATAGACTAAAAAGACTTAGGGATGACACAATAACAGTCTTCCAGTACTTGGGTGGCTGACAGAAAGAAGAGGGGGTGGATCTATTATCCAGAGCACCTGAGGACAGGACAAGAAGCAATGGATGGAAACGAATCAAGGAGAGAAGCAACCTTAGAACTAAGGAGAAAATTCCCAAGAGAAGAACAATTAATTGGTGGAACGACTTGCCACCACACTTGCTCCATCACTGGAAGTTTTTAAAAAGAGATTGGGCAACTATTTATCTGGAATTGCATAGGATTTCCTGCCTGAGAAGGGAGGACTAGAAGACCTCCAAGGTCCATTCCAACTCTGCTATTCTGTTCTGTTCTATTGTGTTCTATTTCTGTTCTGTTCTATTCCATTTTATTCCACTCTATTCGACTGTATTCTGTCCTGTTCTGTTGTGTTCTATTTCTGTTCTGTTCTGTTCTGTTCTGTTCTGTTCTGTTCTCTTCTCTTCTCTTCTCTTCTCTTCTCTTCTCTTCTCTTCTCTCATCTAATCCTATTGTTCTACACTCTATGTTCTAAGTATGAACCAATTTAATTTACCTTTTTCTACATTGGCTTGAATATACTTACTATGATATACAGCAGTCTTAATAATTATGCATTGAACTAACACATTTCGTTCAAATTAGGATGCTGATTACAGGATTCACTTTGGATTTTGACAGTTTGGATGACAGCCCAATTTGTTGTGCCCTGATTTGGCTTTCAGCTAAGAAGAACACCCAAAAAAGAATGTTTTTAGCCTTCGAGACCCCTTGGGAGAAATTGTTATAAAAACGGCACCCAATACAGAAATGGTCCCAGCTAAGAAACCTGCAACATGTTGGGGGGAAAAAAGAGCAGAGTTGTTATGTGAAGAAAAAACTTGAATTCTCTTTGACTTTCTATGTCTTTCAAAAAATAAAAATGAGACTTTATAGGGAGAGGGAATAGGAAGTTTCCTTTTTGTCTTGGTTGGTTTCAACTCAGTCTTGAAATTATAGGATATTTCTATCTCTCTCTATAAAAGCGAAATACCACTCACATTTCATCACAAAATTTCCAGAGCCATAAAGCTTACAAAGTTGAAATTTGGCACATATGTTCCTCTTGGCTTCTAGGTGCTCACTAAGAAAGGATTTTTTGAAATGACTATCAGAGCATTAGTATTTCTTATATAATTATTAGCACGCTCTGATGCGAAGGAGCTCTACTCCCCCTCCCCACCTGAAAAGAAATCTGTTCCAAAGACAAAACACAAGCAGAGGAGAGGAGGTTCAATTTCAGTTTTAGTTTCACAGCACCAAACAGCATTAGTACAGAACAGTTGAGCTAAGCCATGCCCAGGCTCCTTGCTGTCTCCTCCTTGCTCACACAGCAAATATTGTTTCAATTTCCATGTTTGAGTTTACAAATAGCCCTCAACTCTCTGACACACTGACAGGATGCTAGCAAGATGAATGTTGATGGATGCTGGTAGGCAGAGGCACAATTCCCCCGCCTTATTTTCCTCCCCAAAAACTAAGCCTGACCACATAGTTTTGTAACGAAGCACGGGTATCAAGCTAGTTACTTATAAAGGAACTTTTCAAGAGACCCAGATTCTGTGCAACTTTAGGGAGACAAAATTAACAAACGGGCTTTCATGCCTAAGATGGGACTAGAACTCCCAGTCTCCTGGTGATTGGCCCAAAGCAGGGGTGGGATTCTACATGTTCACACCTATTTGCTAGAACCGGTTGTTAACATTCTAAGCAGTTCGGAGAACTAGTTGTTAGAAGAAATTACTGGGCTAATCCTGTAAGGAAGGCAGGAAGGAAACATTCTGGTGTTGCTTACAGAAATTGCCTCTGCGTTAACCCTTATTACATTCTTGGCAGAACTAGACTTCCTGTCTCAGGAACTTCTCTGGAGTTTTTTTCCCCCTCCTTTGCTGGTACTTTGCTTGTATGGAGTGACCATTCAAAGTTACAATGGCATTGAAAAAAGTGACTTATGACCATTTTTCATGCTTACGATTGTTGCAACATCCCCACAGTCATGAGAGGCCAGGCGAGGAGATGCGTGTCTCGATGTGAGTAATGTTGAGTTGGCCACACTCAGTCAATAATATGATCACCAAGCCACGTCTACCCAGTCATATGACCACCAAGCCACGTCTGCCAACTGAGCCATGCCCACAGAACGGTCGTTAAAAAATTTGAATTCCCAAATTCACCCAGCTGGCTTTCACGCCTAAGGTGGGACTAGAACTCCCAGTCTCTTGGTGATTGGTCCAGAATCACCCAGCCACCTTTTATGCCTAAGGCAATACTAGAAGTCACAGTCTCCTGATTTTTAGCCTGTTGCCTTCACCGCAAAACTGCCTCTTTTATTAGATTCTAAGAGCTCTGAAAGCCTACCCAGGACAAGAAACAAAATGATGCTGAAAAAAATTGCAAATGTTATCCACGGTTTGTCCTTTGAGACACGTACACACAAACACACACATACCCTCTATCTCCTATTCTAGTCTCCATAGTTCTGCTGAGCCATTTGTAAAGCAATATGGGGGTTTTAAATATGGGTGACAATCTGGAGTGATGTTACCACATTTAGTGAGTCGATCAGCGTCTTCAGGGTTGATAATGAATTCAATGCTGGCTTCCTGGGGACGATGAGAGGTGACCTTTTGTTTAAAATTGTGAACAACTCATCCTTAGAAGCAGGAATGGGATTCTGCTGGTTCGGGCTGGTTCAGGTGAACCAGATGTTAAATTTACATCTGGTTCACTGAACCGGTTAGTTGAACCGCCCCACCCCTCCAAGGAGTCTCTAGGTGGCCCATTTTGGATGCAGGGTCAAGAAGGGCAAAAAATGGCCCTTCTGGAGCTCTGGAAACGGGCCTGTTTCTGGCTTCCGGAAGCCCTCCAGAGTCTGTTTTTGCCCTCCCAGAGGCCCGAGGGAAGCCTCCCGACCCCGGGGAAGGCAAAAAACAGCCCTCCCGGAAGTTTCTGTAGGCCACACCCACCTTGGCTCCACCCACCCAGTAACCAGGCAGCAAACTGGTTGCTGGGATTTTTGAATCCCACTCCTGCCTAGAAGTCTTTTGCCCACCTAACCTCCATGGCTATCCTTGAACATAGTGTAGTATGCAATTCGAGGTGATTGAAATTAAGTCACTTCAAAGCCATACAGTGAATACGGCCCTGAAATAGTGAAGCTGTGACCTGTCACTCCTTTTTCATTGTTGTTTTCTTGTTCCCTCCTTCCCTCCCTCCCTCCCTCCGTCTCTCTTCTTCCTCCATCTTCTTCCTTCCTTTTTATTTTTATTTTATTCCTTTGTATCTTGCGCTGTGTATTGGTGTGGATTGTTTAATCCACACCAATTGTGCAATCAGAATTGTTCAAGGGAAGGTTTTCCCTGAAACCAATATGAGAAGCTGAACTTGAAAGAAGCAGAAGTGGGGGGGGGGGGAGAGAACATTTCTGTGTTTGAACTTTGGTGTTGTAGAAGACTTCTCAGGAAATCATGGGTGTTCAGGAAAGGGAAGGGAAAGGAAGGAAAGGAAAGGAAAGGAAAGGAAAGGAAAGGGAAAGGAAGGAAAGGAGGATGGAGAGGGAGATGGAGATTGAGAGGGAAAGGAAAGGAAAAGAAAAGAAAGGAAAGGAAAGGAAAGGAAAGGAAAGGAAAGGAAACAAAAGGAAAGGAAAGGAAAGGAAAAGGAAAGGAAAAGGAAAGGAAAGGGAAAGGAAGGAAAGGAGGATGGAGAGGGAGATGGAGATTGAGAGGGAAAGGAAAGGAAAGGAAAAGAAAGGAAAGGAAAGGAAAGGAAAGGAAAGGAAACAAAAGGAAAGGAAAGGAAAGGAAAAGGAAAGGAAAAGGAAAGGAAAGGGAAAGGAAGGAAAGGAGGATGGAGAGGGAGATGGAGATTGAGAGGGAAAGGAAAGGAAAAGAAAAGAAAGGAAAGGAAAGGAAAGGAAAGGAAAGGGAAAGGAAGGAAAGGAGGATGGAGAGGGAGATGGAGATTGAGAGGGAAAGGAAAGGAAAAGAAAAGAAAGGAAAGGAAAGGAAAGGAAAGGAAAGGAGGATGGAGAGGGAGATGGAGATTGAGAGGGAAAGGAAAGGAAAGGAAAGGAAAGGAAAGGAAAGGAAAGGAAAGGAAAGGAAAGGAAAAGGAAAGGAAAGGAAAGGAAAAGAAAGGAAAGGAAAGGAAAGGAAAGGAAAAGGAAAGGAAAGGAAAGGAAAGGAAAGGAAAGGAAAGGAAAGGAAAAGGAAAGGAAAGGAAAGGAAAGGAAAGAAGGAAAGGAAAGAAAGAAAGGAAAGGAAAGAAGGAAAGGAAAGGAAAGGAAAGGAAAGGAAAGGAAAGGAAAGGAAAGGAAAGGAAAGGAAAGAGAGAGAATCGAAGGGAGGGGAAGGAAAAGCAAGGGAGAGAGCAGAAAGGAAAGGGAGAGAGGGAAGGAAAGGAGAGAGAGAGAGGAAGGAAGGATAAATGGAAGGAAGGAAGGAAGGAAGGAAGGAAGGAAGGAAGGAAGGAAGGAAGGAAGGAAGGAAGGAAGGAAGGAAGGAAGGAGGAAGGAATGGATTGTAAAACAATTCAAGCCACAAGTCCTGCCTAAAGCATAATTTGATTTATTTTATTTATATTCTGCCTCTATAATTTTTTTATAAGCAACTCACAGCAGTGAACATATCTAATACTACCTCCTCCTCCTTCTATTTTCCTCACAACAGTTGGAATCTGAGGGAATGATTGGCAGTCACCCAGCCTGTTTTCATGCCTAAGGTGGAACTAGAACTCACCATTTCCTGGTGATTGGCCCAAACCAACCCAGCCACCTTTCATGCCTAAAGTGGGACTAGAACTCATTGTCTCCAGGTGATTGATTCAAAGTTGCCAATCCAGCTTTTATGCCTCGAGCAGGACTAGAACTCAGGGCCCTTTGGTTTCTAGCCTGATGCTTTAACCATCATACTGAACTGACTCAGATTGGTCAAAAATAACCAAGCTCTGATTATTATAATTTGGAGATTTTATGCAGAGATCCAGATTCCCTTAGGAAATTTAAAATGCTTGGAAACATTGAAGGAAAAGAAGAAAAAAAGGTAGTTCCAGGGACAAGGTGGAAGGTTTTGATTAAAAGAGCAATGAATGTACTATTGAGAGGCTTATATGGCCAAGATTGAGTAGAGTAGAAGATAATATATCCAGATGGTTGCTAAGAATCAGCAGCAATTGAATTGAATCAATCAATCAATCAATGGACAATGGATACTAAATACACAAGAGTCACACAGAACAGATCAAAGGATGTGAAAGATTTGTTCTGGAAGATTTGAGGCAGGTCTAGCAGGAAAAATTCTAAACTGAATATCTCTAAGAAGACTATACAATGCTAAGAAATATGTCCAGTCTTAGCGACCACCGTGACAAAATGTGAATTATGATGATCCAACAATGTACAGGAAGCCTTCAACTTCCAACTGTTTATTGGGCGACCCTTCAAAGTTACAACAGCACTGAAAAAAGAGACTTATGACCATTTCCCTACACTTATGATTGTTGCAAGTTCTTCAGTCTTGGTCCTTCATCCACGCTGCACAAAAGTTTCTTAAAACCAGAGCTAGTTCGAGGTGCTATGAGAAATCTGAACTCAGAGACTGTGGAAACAGAGTTCAGACCAACTAGACTGAAAATAGTCAATGAATATTCAAATTAATACCAAAACTGATACTGAATATTCGAACTAAACCAGGAGAGAAGCAACCTAGAACTAAGGAGAAAATTCATAACAGTGAGAACAATTCATCAGTAGAACAGCTTGCCTCCATAAGTTGTAAATGCTCCAACACTGGAGGTTTTAGAGAAGAGATTGGACAATCATTTGTCTGGAATGGTTCCTGCTTGAGCAGTGGGTTCGACGAGAGGACCTCCAACGTCCCTTATCAAGTTACTCAAGTTTCCTGAACCTGTTCTTGAAAATTAATCAAGACCTTAGGTTTTGACATTGCAAATTCTTAATTTATAATTGGATTGAGTTTAGCACCTCTGCGGATGGCTTTGCACTCGCAAAGGTGGTGTGTGGCTTGTTGTTTGTCTAATGATGCTGTTGCGAGGGGATGACTTTTGAAACACTTTTGGACTCTTGTTGGCACACCAGATCAAAAAGTGTTCGGCTCTGGAAATGAACATGAAATTGATCACTAAGATGATTAAAGGCCTGGAGATTAAAACCTATGAAGAACGGTTGCAGGATTTGGGTTTGGCCAGTCTAAAGAAAGGAAGGACTAAGAGGGACATGATAGCAGTCTTGCAGTGTTTAAGAGGCTGCCATAAAGAAGAGGGGGTCAACTTATCTTTCAAAGCACTAGCAAGCAGGAGAAGAAACAATGGATGGAAACTAATCAAGGAGAGAAGCAACCTGGAATTGAGAAGAAACCTCCCAGGGCAATTAACCAGTGGAACAGCTGGCCACCAGAAATTGTGGGTACTCCATCACTGAAGGTTTTTAAAAAGAGGCTGGACAGTCACTCGTTTGATATTGCATAGGGTCTCCTGCTTGAGCAGGAGGCTGGACTAGAAGACCTCCAGGGTCCCTTCCAGCTCTGTTCTGATTTTTCATGTTCAAGTGGATTTAAATCTTGAACAAGTAAATCAGGTATTCTCTATGCAGCCAAGGGACTTCACGGGGAGTCTTGAAATAAGAAATGCTTTAGAGTTTGGTGCAGTCGAAGAATTCTCTCTAGTTTAAAATTATCCTGTGCCAGCATTTTATTTTCTTATAACTAACCCAATAGGCACACCAATTCAGGAAGCAAACAGGATTTTTGTAAGGTAGCAAAGGATTGTAATTAACAAATACAGGAGGTCCTCGACTTACGACCACAATGGAGCCCTGTTATTCTATGTTCTGTGTTCTATCTCCTTGTAATATTTTCCCATGTCTTAAAAGAAAACTTCCTATGGAAACGCATGGTCAAATTTGACTTTTAATACTTAGGAGACAAATATGGACAGGTGTCTTGAAAGCATTCCCAGCAAGAACTATGCCCCTCTAGGACAGGGCTGTCAAACTTGTGGCTCACGGGCCAGATGCATCATGCGCTGGCCATGTCCAGTCCCAGTTTAGCAAAGGGGGAAAAAAAAAATCATGATATGTCATGTGACGCCTCCATGATGAAGCGAGTTTGACATCCCTGCTCTCGGGATTTTATTTTGGCTTCTCATAGTTTTCCATAATATACAGTGAATTTTAGTGTTACTTGACCCAGCATGGCTCTGGCTATTAATCCAAGCTCTATGAGAAGAAAGCTCCAAAGCAAACAGCAAATATTTCACCGATATGTTCAGTGGAAGTACTTTTTCTGCATATTTTTATTTGTTTATATCCTGCCTGTATTATTATTATTTAATTATTTTTAGAGGACGCGGTGGCTCAGTGGCTAAGACGCTGAGCTTGTCAATCAGGAAGGTCAGCAGTTTAGCGGTTCGAATCCCTAACACCGCGTAACGGAGTGAGTTCCCATTACTTGCCCCAGGTTCTGCCAACCTAGCAGTTCGAAAGCATGTAAAAAATGCAAGTAGAAAAATAGGGACCCCTTTGGTGGGAAGGGAACAGCGTTCCATGCACCTTCGGCATTTAGTCATGCCGGCCACATGAGCACGGAGACATCTTCGGACACCGCTGGCTCTTCGGCTTTGTCATGGAGGTGAGCACCGCCAGAAACAACCAGCAAGGCAGAAAATCACCCACCTAGTTTTCATGCCGAAGGTGGGACTAGAATTCACAGTCTCCTGGTGATTGGCCCAAAATCATCCAAATGGCTGTCACGCCTAAGACAGGACTAGAACTCACTATCTCCTGGTGATTGGTCCAAAGTAACTTAGCTGGCTTTCATGCCGAAGGCGGGACTAAAATTCACAGTCTCCTGGTGATTGGCCCAAAATCATCCAACTGGCTGTCACGCCTAAGACAGGACTAGAACTCACTATCTCCTGGTGATTGGTCCAAAGTAACTTAGCTGGCTTTCATGCTTAAGGCGGGACTAAAATTCACAGTCTCCTGGTGATTGGCCCAAAATCATCCAACTGGCTGTCACGCCTAAGACAGGACTAGAACTCACTATCTCCTGGTGATTGGTCCAAAGTAACTTAGCTGGCTTTCATGCTTAAGGCGGGACTAAAATTCACAGTCTCCTGGTGATTGGCCCAAAATCATCCAACTGGCTGTCATGCCTAAGACAGGACTAGAACTCACTATCTCCTGGTGATTGGTCCAAAGTAACTTAGCTGGCTTTCATGCTTAAGGCGGGACTAAAATTCACAGTCTCCTGGTGATTGGCCCAAAATCATCCAACTGGCTGTCACGCCTAAGACAGGACTAGAACTCACTATCTCCTGGTGATTGGTCCAAAGTAACTTAGCTGGCTTTCATGCTGAAGGAGGGACTAAAATTCACAGTCTCCTGGTGATTGGCCCAAAATCATCCAACTGGCTGTCACGCCTAAGACAGGACTAGAACTCACTATCTCCTGGTGATTGGTCCAAAGTAACTTAGCTGGCTTTCATGCTGAAGGAGGGACTAAAATTCACAGTCTCCTGGTGATTGGCCCAAAATCATCCAACTGGCTGTCACGCCTAAGACAGGACTAGAACTCACTATCTCCTGGTGATTGGTCCAAAGTAACTTAGCTGGCTTTCATGCTTAAGGCGGGACTAAAATTCACAGTCTCCTGGTGATTGGCCCAAAATCATCCAACTGGCTGTCATGCCTAAGACAGGACTAGAACTCACTATCTCCTGGTGATTGGTCCAAAGTAACTTAGCTGGCTTTCATGCTTAAGGCGGGACTAAAATTCACAGTCTCCTGGTGATTGGCCCAAAATCATCCAACTGGCTGTCACGCCTAAGACAGGACTAGAACTCACTATCTCCTGGTGATTGGTCCAAAGTAACTTAGCTGGCTTTCATGCTGAAGGAGGGACTAAAATTCACAGTCTCCTGGTGATTGGCCCAAAATCATCCAACTGGCTGTCACGCCTAAGACAGGACTAGAACTCACTATCTCCTGGTGATTGGTCCAAAGTAACTTAGCTGGCTTTCATGCTGAAGGAGGGACTAAAATTCACAGTCTCCTGGTGATTGGCCCAAAATCATCCAACTGGCTGTCATGCCTAAGACAGGACTAGAGCTCACTATCTCCTGGTGATTGGTCCAAAGTAACTTAGCTGGCTTTCATGCTGAAGGCGGGACTAAAATTCACAGTCTCCTGGTGATTGGCCCAAAATCATCCAACTGGCTGTCATGCCTAAGACAGGACTAGAGCTCACTATCTCCTGGTGATTGGTCCAAAGTAACTTAGCTGGCTTTCATGCTGAAGGAGGGACTAAAATTCACAGTCTCCTGGTGATTGACCTAATGTCACCAAGCTGGTTTTCACTTGAACTCACAGTCTCTTGCTTTCTAGCTTTGTGCCTTAACCACTGTATCTTTATATGTTTTTACTGAACAACTGAGTAGGATTCCTACAGATCCCATTCACTGAATTAATTTTCACTTTCCATTTGTTTTGTTTTTAATACTTTCCCCTTTTTTTAAAATTTTCCCAATCACTGGGGGTTTGACTGGTGTACAAGAAGCTAAAATGACAAGAGAAAAATAATGCCAAAGGAAAAAAAAAAGGCAACAAAACATAATACAAAGCATGCAAACATATGCAACAGCCACCCACAATTAACCAAACAGAACTAAAAAAAAAAAAAAAACACTTTTAGGAAATACAGCGGTTATGTAATGTTGAGTTTTGTTTTTGCTTTTTTTTTTTGCTTTTGTAAACCCAAAATGAAGCAAAACAAATGAGGCGAATAAGAATGTTTCGTTGCATCCAAATTTGTAATGGTCTTCTGAACAAATGAGAAAGGAATGCATTTCGGCATTTTGCAAGCTGGTTGGCCGTCTGGAGAATTTTGCCCAAATGTGCCAATATTCATGAAAATGCATGTTAAAATGTAAATGCTGGCAAATAAATGCCTTACAAAACTGAAAATTGTTTTCCCCCAAAGGTACACGGCGAGGAGTGAGGCGTCCAAATAAATAGGTCCATTTGCCAAAGACACAAAAATATCCTTAGAATATTCATCAAAACTTCCTGGTCCACTTAACCTTCTGGCACCAAGTATATGAAATGGGGCCGAATCGAATCTCTGTTCAATCAAAACTGGAATTGAGGGGAAATCAAAACTGGATCCGCATTTAGTGCGACAAGAAGAAACATTCTATTTATGTCGTTATAGTAAACCTTCAATTGGCATAGGTAAATTGGCTCTTTTGGATAACACGGTAAAAAAAAAAAAAAAAACCAGCACTCAAAACCATAATTGAATCGGACCAGAATTTCAGCTGTAGAATTGTAAAAGTCTAGAATTTCAGCTGTAAAAGTCTAGTCCCCTAATCCTGACAGCATTCGAAGATGAAAATTTGGGAAATATACAGAATCAAATACAGAATAGAGAATGACAGAGTTGGAAGGGACCTTGGAGGTCTTCTAGTTCAGGGGTCGCCAACCTTTTGGACCTCAGGGACCACCAAACTCATAATTTTAAATCCCGCGGACCACTAATATGACTTTTGACTGATGGTGGTTTTGCTGACATTGGTGGGAAAGTCGGTCCCATATTCCAGAGCTGCAGTAGTCACAAGACTGGCCCTTTGGTCATCCCGGAGCAGCTGCTCCTCCACCCAGGTGTACTGACCTGCCATGGATTGGAGGAGCTACTCCAGGATGACCAAAGGGCCAGTCTTGTGACTACTACAGCTCTGGAATATGGGACCGACTTTCCCACCAATGTCAACAAACCACCCCAGGTTGGATTTCCCTCCCCTGCCGTTGGTTTTACCTTCCAGTTCCAGCTTGCGTGGCTCTACTCAAGATAAGGTTTGTGCTTGGCTGAAGGGTGGGTGGATGGGCCATATGGATGGCGGAGCCTTGCGTTCCTGCGCAGCCTGGATTAATTGCTTTGGGGGAGACATTTCTCTGTGGACCACCAACATTTTCTCACGGCCCACCAGTGGTCCCCGGCCCACCAGTTGCTGACCACTGTTCTAGTTCAACCCTCGGCTCAAGCAGGAGCCCCTCTATCCGTGGAGGTGAACCTATGGCATGTGTGCCACAGGTGGCATACAGAGCCCTCTCTGTGGGCATGTGCGCCGTCGCCCCAACTCAACTCCACCGTAGATGCTCACACGCCTCCCACCGACCAGTTGGTCTTCAGGTTTCTGCTGTGCAATGCATTGGGGGCGCATTTTGCAGGGCCACGCATGCATGCAGGGTGTGTGCCGCTGCACAGGGGCACACACTTGCATTGCATTTTGGGAGAGAACCAACGTGGAATTAAGGAGAAACTTCCTAACAGCGAAAACAATTAACCAGTGGAACAACTTGTCTCCAGAAGTTGTAGATGCTCCATCACTGGAGGTTTTGAAGAAGAGACTGGACAGCCATTTGTCTGAAATTGTATAGGGCAGGGGGAGCAAACTCTTGTCATTACGGTGGTGTCACGTGACATATTGGAACTTCGCTAAACTGGGGGTGGCCATGGTCAGCGCATGACGCATCTGGATCGTGGCCCGGGAGTTTGACAGCCCTGGGATAGGGTCTCCTACTTGAGCAGGAGGTTGGACTAGAAGACCTCCAAGGTCCCTTCCAGCTCTATTGTCAGAGTTAACGAGACCACATTTATAAAGAAGAACTACTAGCCCTCTTCCAAAATTGCAGAATTGACCACCTGTTTGAACAGACGTTGGGCAGGCTTCCTTTGAAAAACAGAATGTTGCTGGGCTGATTTGGCGAACAAAGTATTTAGAGAAACACAGAAACACAGAAAAACGTGAGAGTTTTATGTACATCAGAGATCTCCTGGAATCCAATTGCAAATGAAACCAGAACATGGCTGATCCTTCAGAATATGGGAGGCCATAAAGCATGGTGTGCTGAATTTCTGATGTTATTAGGTAGATAGATCGCTTTCATTTGCAATTGGATTCCAGGAGATCTCTGATGTACATAATGTGCTCAAGCATATGATTGATGCATGCTAATGAAAGCTCAATTACCAGGAATAATTTACAAGAAGAGCATTAAGGCCTGCAGTGGGTCACAGATCAATCCACCATCCAACTGGAATTCCATGTGTCCTGAGACCGTAATTATCCAAACAACTCTCTTTTTATTTCAACACTGGGAATTATGTTCATTCCCAGCCCCTAATGAGTCCCATATAGTCTCTCGAGATAAGCACCATTTTTCTCTCCTTTGAATTGCTGCCAACAGCTCAAGTGCCAAATGAACTGTACAAAGCTAAACACAGAGCTTTCCACAAGAAAGTCCATTTGCCTCCTGAAAAAAGCATCTTTGGGACAACCATGACCTGGATGACTGAGAATCTCTACAGACTTTGAGCTATGCAATTTGGGATGAACACCCTTCAAATAGTGTGGAAGTATGAACGGAGTTTCAGAGAAAAAAATTGCCGACTATAGGAACCATTCGCACTACTCAAATGACCCCGAGGACACAGACAAACCTCCAAGGGGCCTCAGTGACCCCCTAAAAGGATGCAAATGACCAGCTGTCTGCAAGGAATATAAATCCTTCCATTCCCCACCCTCCAGTCAGAGCTGAAGAAGCTTCTGGGATAAGAAGCGAAACATCTTCAAAAGAAAAAAACCCAGAAAGTCCAGGGGCCTCCTGAAAAAGCACCTTTGGCACTTCCATGAAAGAGTTTTATCACACTCCGGTTGATTGTGAGTCCTTTCCTATCAGATGCCTGGGTTAGTTCTTGGGAATGCTGTATTTATTGTATTCTAGTAACCAAGTATCATTGTTTGGCTGAGTTATGTGATCTCACTGAAAACAGCCCAATTGTTTGGGATGCAAGCCATCCTTGGCTTAAGGAATTGTGGACCGACTTGTCAAATCTTGTTTATTCCTTATCTAATAGGCAGAAGGCCAAATCTTATTTGCCCCTACGTATCCACTCGTCCACAAGTAATTCGTCTGAACGAGACCAACTTAGGACACTCCTTAACAAAGCTGGGCTGACAACCTTCCCTTGCTTATGGTCCCAGCTGTAGTGTCTATATTTTTATGCTTCGTTTCCCCCAACATCATTTATAGCGGTACCCATGGTGATAAGCAAAATGCAAATTCTCTGGCAGATGGATGCAGTTGCAGACTCTGCAAGAGAGAGAGAGAGAGAGAGAGGGAGGGACGGAGGGAGGGAGAGGGCTCCTACACTCTCCAGCTTTAGATCTTAAACCATCTTTCCATGGACAAGAGATCTTTGAAGGGACTTTGAGAGAGATGGTTGAGAGGAGAGTGTGTTGGTCACAAGGAAGGTTCCGTCAAGATCCTTAGAGGATCAGTGAGATGCTCATTGGGTTAACATGACAACAACAATATCTTCTCAATTGGGAGAAGGGGGAGATAATAATGCTTTGTCAAAAGTTAGCCAGAAGGTGTCTATTGTTGCCAAGAATTGATCTGTAGTTACTTTTCAGCAGTACAGTTTTCCCTGCCCAATAAGTGTGTGTGGGGGGGGGGGCGGGTGGGTGGGAGGCAATTCAATCATTTATTCAGAAAACATGTTCTTTCCAGATCAGGGGTCTCCAACCTTGGCAACTTTAAAACTTGTGGACTTCCTCCCAGAATTCCTCTGTTTGCTTTGCTTTGCTGGCTGAGGAATTCTGGGAGTTGAAATCCACAAGTCTTAAAGTTGCTAAGGTTGGAGACCCCTGCTCCAGATCACTAGATGTGGGATCTTTGCTACTGTCTGAGTTTGGTTGTGTGTGGGGTTTGGTTTTTTTGCAGAGTTTCCTGCAAAAAAACCCCAAAACCAATCAGGTTTAGAGAGCACCAAGAACCCCATAGTTCAACTCTAAGCTACCAATATTCTCAGTCATCCAGGTCATAGTTGTCCCAAAGGTGAGTTTTGCAAAAGCCAGTTGGACATTCTTGTGTTTTTTTTCCCCTGGAAAATATTTAGCTTCTCATCCAGAACTGAAAAAGCTTGTTGGATGAGAAACAAAATGTCTTCAAGGAGCAGCAAAGAAGGTCCAGATTTTTTTTTTTTGAAATAGCACCTTTGGGACATTCTCTATTATCAGATCTCTAGGTGTGTTATGCTCCCTCTTGGGAGTTAAAACCACATTATATTAATCATGTCAGCAGTGGCTGATTTTCTGCCTGTTTCTTTACTCTTGAATTGGATGGTAGGGATGAGATATGGATTGAAACCCACTGCCAACAAGCTGGGGATAATCTGTTTTAAGGAATAGTCCCACCCGTGGATATAAACAGAAGTAGACCAAAACCTCTCTATTTAGCTATATTCCTTCTTGCTCTTAACAAATAGCCAAAGTGTATCATCAATGCAATTAGCTGCTTTATTTTCCATGACTTTATCTAACCTTTTTAAAACTTGGCATGCTTCACTTTGCCATGTAACAGGCAATTCCCTAATTCAATTGTACAGTCTCTTCTGAATCTTGTACTATGGAGGTGGCTCAACCTTATGATGTTTGGGAGGGTTGAGGGAGATACACCGCTTTGGTCTTTACACCACGTGTAACTTTGCAAATATTGAGTAAGACCCCAACTTGGAATGCTGCATCCAATTTTGGTCACCACGATGGAAAAAAAAAAAAAGATGTTGAGACTCTAAGAAAGATTGCAGAGAAGAGCAACAAAGAGGATTAGGCTAAAACATATGAAGAACAGTTGCAGGAATTGGGTATGTCTAGTTTAATGAAAAGAAGGACTAGGGGAGACATCATAGCAATCTTCCAAAATTTGAGGGGCTGCCACAAAGAAGAGTGGGGTCAACCTATTTTCCAAAGGACAAGAAACAATGGATGGAAACTAACATGGAGAGTACCAACCTAGAACTAAGGAGAAAATTTCCTGACAGTGATAACAATTAAGTAGTGGAACAACTTTCCTTCAGACATTGTGGGTGCTCCAACACTGGAGGTTTTTAAGAAGAGATTGGATAACCATTTGTCTGAAATCGTCTAGGGTTTCCTGCCTGATTGGACTAGAAGACCTTCAAGGGCCCCTCCAACTCCATTCTTCTGCTATTGCTTCTTCTTAGACACCCCCCCTCCTCAAAAAACAAACAAACACCCAGACTTCACATCTTTTCAGCATAGAGAAGTTGCTCCAATCCCCAAATCAGTTGCAGCAATCTTTTCTTAGCTCTGCAGTGTCCTCCTTGAAATTCAGTAACAGAACTATGCATAATTCACTTGGTTTGGAAAAAAAAAAAAATTATGGTGTACTGCATAAATTTAAAGGCATCTTTAATTCAGAATCCTCTCTCAACTGTCTCATCTGGATTTTGCTGTTTGAACTGCTGGAGATGGGAGTCAATATTTTCACGGAATTTGTCCACTACAGATCCAAATTGTCTTTTCTGCTCCATCATGGCCAATGAGTAAGCGAAATCAGGACTTTTGTTCCAAAACACATCACTCTACTGATGCTGAGAACAACTGGACGTTTTATCCTTTGAGATAAAACTACGATCTTTACAGATTTACAGATAACCACACTATAAAAAAGATGTCGAGACTCTAGAAAGAGTGCCGAGAAGAGCAACCAGGATGACTAGGGGATTGGAGGCTAAAACATACGATGAACGGTTGCAGGAACTGGGCATGGCTAGTCTAGGGAAGAGAAGGACCAGGGGAGACATGAGAGCAGTCTTCCAATATCTGAGGGCTGCCACAGAGAGGAGGGGATCAAGCTATTTTCTAAAGCTCCTGTAGGCCAGACAAGGAATAATGGATGGAAACTGAACAAGGAGAGATTCAACCTGGAAATAAGGAGACATTTTCTGACTGTGAGAATAATCAACCCCTGGAACAGAAATTGCCTTCAGAAGTTATGGGAGTGTCATCATTGGAGGCTTTCAAGAAGAGATTGGACTGCCATTTGCCAGAAATGGTGTAGGGTCTACTGCTAAGGCAGGGGTTGGACTAGATGACCTACAAGGTCCCTTCCAACTCTGATTATCTGTAAATCTATTCCCCGTTTGTTCACTTTAGAAATATTCCTGTGAAGCTCCTTTGAAATCAAAGTTTAGAAACCTCTTACAGTTGGATGTGAACATCTAATCATGTCAAATGTCTGCAATGTTTTCTGAGATCAGAATGGGCAAAACCATCTCCAGCTATTTTGGACCAATCTGCTCCCGCTGAACCAGTCATAAATAAAATAAAAACTTTTTTTTTTAAAAAAATAAAATTTTAGGAGCTGATGTTTAAAATGGATTGAGGACCCCTGATTGGATGTTTCTCAACCCGATCATCGAAAATGGCTTGGATTTATACTGGGTGTAGCAGTTCTGCATGCAAATATGTGGTAGATGAAATAGAAATTATACATTATATATGACAGGGCTAGCACTTAATATTGCTGCTATAAATTGCACATCAATGGGAAATAGAGATGCTAACACTCACAGTTTCCCCAGCTTTTTATATAAACAGATTCCATTTCAATTGGGGGGGCGGGGGAATGTTAACATGGAATTCTCAGTCATTTAGGTCATGGTTGTCTCCAAGGTGCTTTTTCAAAAGTCAATTCAAATATTTTGGTTTCTTTCTTTTTTTTCCTTGAAAACATTTCACTTCTCATCCAGGAAGCTTCTTCCGTTCTGACTGAATGGTGGGGAATAGAAGGATTTATGTCCTTTGCAATCCTCTGGTCTGCAGATAAATCCCCAAGTAGTCTCAACAGACACCCTCCTTCAGAGTGCTAATGTCCAGAGGACCACAAAGAATATAAATCCTTCTATTTCCCACCATTCAGTCAGAATGGAAGAAGCTTCTTGGATAAGAAGCGAAACCTCTTCAAGGAAAAACAAAGACAGTCCAAGTTGCCTCTTGAGAAAACACCTTTGGGCGAATATGGAATACTCTTACTGGTGGAAAATATTCTTACACACTTAATTCTTAATTCACACTTAATTGCAGTCATCTCCAAAGGCAAAACAGATAACTTGCTCCCTTCCAAAGTCAAAGAGATTTAGATACCCATTAAAGATTGCTACGATTTATATTGTAGTTTAATGTCTTAAAGCACTAGATGGTCCTAGCAATTTACATGAGAACCTTGCAAGGAAGGACAGGTTCACTCCCATACAAAAAAACAAAACAAAAAAACAACCCACTGAAGCGAATGATTAAAACCAGTAGGGAACTGGTTTGCTCAGTGTTAATAAAAATGCAACACAAACATTTGTAAAAAAAAACACATTCGAGTTTTCAACAGCCCTCCAAAGAATTCACACTAGTGAAATTTGGAGTGAACATTCGTTGATGGACGAGCTGGTCTAAGGAAGAGATGATCAACTTAATCTTCAAAGCATCTGAAGGCAGGACAAGAAGCAATGGACGGAAACTAATCAAGGAGAGAAGCAGGCTAGGAGGAAATTTCTGGACAGTGAGAACAATTCATCAGTGGAACAGCTACCCTTCAGAAATTGTGGGTGCTCGTAGAAAGGTTTTTTTGGCATGGGAGATTTTAAAGAAGAGATTGGACAACACATTTGTCTGAAATGGTGCAGAGTAAGGGGGTTTGCATTTGAGCAGGGGGTTGGACTACAAGACCTCCAAGGTCCCTTCCAACTCTGTTATTTGGCTAAAGCAGTACACAACAACAGCTTTTCCTAGGACAGTCGCAAGCAACACAGCGAGACATTCTAAAGCTAGTTCGATGGCTGGCACGAAAACAATTCACTTCTTTTCCCAGGTATTATCAGAATAACAGAGTCGGGAGGGACCTTTGAGGTTTTCTAGTCCAACCCTAGTCTGCTCAGGCAAGGGACCCAATACCATTTCAGAGAAATCATTGTGCGATCTTTTCTTAAAAGCTTCCCAGGTTGGAGCACCCACAATTTCCAGAGGGAAATCGTTCCACTGGTTTACTGTTCTTGCTGTCTTAATTTCTGCTTAGTTCTAGCTTGCTTCTCTCCTGGATTAGTTTCCATCCATTGCTCAGCCTTACAAGATGTGCAATATTTTATGCCAACCTGATTTGGATGAGAAAGAATACTGCACACAAAGAGACACACGTGCAGCACACACACACACACACACTGGTCTGAGAGGATTCGAGGCTGAATAACACATTCCTCCTTTTTTTTTTTTTCCAAGTAAATTCAGAAACACTCTTAGGCTAACTTATTGAACTTGCAAACTTAACAAAAAGAGAACATGGAAGAAACGAGCACTTCTTTAATTCTGCACTTCCCGAAGCAAAGGTGAATACACAAGGGAGAGAGAAAGATTAAAGCTTTCTTTCTTTTCTTTTTTAAGCATCTGAAGAGAACGAGGTAACAGCATCATAGGAACAAGACAAGATTTAGGATTATTATTATTTTTCAAGAGCAAAGATGATGACATGTAGAGCATGGTGAGTGCGTGCGTGCGTGCGTGTGTGTGTGTGTGTGTATTAAAATCATTCATTTGAAACATAAAACAAGACTCCCGCAACCGATTTTGTAGGCTACTTAATGATTAACACCCTATTCTCTTCACCTACTGCATGAAGTAAACAGGACATGCATCATCAGAGTGAATGATCAGAAATCTGGTTAAAGTTTGCATTTGCATTACCATTTAAAACCTCAGTTTCATTTCAGGAATATCCAAACCTATATCTATATGTCTATACATCTATCTATATCTACATGTCTCATTTTTATTATAATATCTGCCAGTCCCAGTCAAATCCACCAGGTGATGAGTTACCTGTTCTTCCCCTGGCTTTTCTAGACATTCACTCGAGAGGACAACACGTCAAATCAATCTCTGACAAACTCTGGGCATTGCCTGCAACCTACACGCTGCATCCATATGTAAATCTCCTGCAAATCCTTCGCAGCTCAAGCAATTAGCGTCCAGCAATATCTCAGAGAACGGCTATTGAAACCTATTGTGTACCAATCACTTCCAGAGCTCTGCCTGCCTGCACCCAGCAATGGTGGTCCAAAACAAAAAAACAAAAAAAACAAACAAAAAACCCTCCCCAAAAATCCAACCCACAATCTGAAACCATAAGGTGTCAAATCATGGCATTCAAAATAAATAAATAAACAGGAAAAGCCTTTTTTTTTCCTTAAGCTTTTCCACAAGCTTCCCTTAATTGCCTCCCTCCTGTCAGCAAGCAGTTAAGCGAACAGGGATGCTGTTGCTATTAGCGCTTCTTCAATAGCGATGCCAAAGACTGGTCCGATTTAAAAAAAAAAAAAATTAAAAATAAGCCAAAAAACTTGAGCTTTTTTTTTTTTCTTTGGGCAGAATTGAAGGATGCTCACCCCGTCCCTTTCCTCTTCTCCCTATCCCCTCCAAAGATAACGCTTTGACACACTGCTCAAAAAAACCCATCCTTCCTCCCTTCCTTGCCAGCGCGCCACTGACAAAGATCTTGCAGCAGAAAAATCCATGCAAAGGCTGGAAGATGAATTAGCCATCCTCTGGGCAGGGGGGACACATCTGAAGCTGCATCAACTCACCCCCCCCCAAAAAAGGCAGGTTTCACAGGAACAAATGTAGAGCCTCACTGGGTAGCAGCAGTAGCAGCGGCTTCATGAGGGCGGCTGCTGAGTTCCATCAGCTGCTGAGTTCCATCTCGCCGGTATCATGAAGCCGAATCGTTCTGCACACCCAGCGAAGCTGATGCATTATAAAAGTGGTACCTCCTAGACTCTCGTGTTTTACATCACAGGGGGGAGGTCACCCAGCGACACAGACGGGGCGTGCTACATGCACACTCATGCTCACACAGACACACACGTACATATACAAATAGAACTGACGTTTCGGAGCTCAGTTGTTGCTTGTCTCTGTCCACGTATTCCATCCGGCACTGAATGTGCAATTGGTTTTCAGAATTAACACCCAAGCCACCGTGTTTTCTGCTCTCAACCAGTCCCAGGTGGGCTGGATGCAACTTTAGTTCTCTCTCTCTCCCTCTCCCTCTCCCTCTCCCTCCCCCCTCTCCTTATCTAGCTATCTAGCTATCATCTCTTTCTCTCACATCCCTCTCTCTTTCTATCTCTATCTAATCTATCATCTCTCTCTCCCTCTCCCTATCTAGCTATCATCTCTTTCTCACACATCCCTCTCTCTTTCTATCTCTATCTAATCTATCATCTCTCTCTCCCTCTCCCTATCTAGCTATCTAGCTATCATCTCTTTCTCACACATACCTCTCTCTTTCTATCTCTACCTAATCTATCATCTCTCTCTCTCTCTCCCTCTCCCTATCTAGCTATCATCTCTTTCTCACACATACCTCTCTCTTTCTATTTCTATCTAATCTATCATCTCTCTCTCCCTCTCCCTATCTAGCTATCATCTCTTTCTCACACATCCCTCTCTCTTTCTATCTCTATCTAATCTATCATCTCTCTCTCCCTCTCCCTATCTAGCTATCTAGCTATCATCTCTTTCTCTCACATCCCTCTCTCTTTCTATCTCTATCTAATCTATCATCTCTCTCTCCCTCTCCCTATCTAGCTATCTAGCTATCATCTCTTTCTCTCACATCCCTCTCTCTTTCTATCTCTTCCTAATCTATCATTTCTCTCTCCCTCTCCCTATTTAGCTATCTAGCTATCATCTCTTTCTCTCACATCCCTCTCTCTTTCTATCTCTATCTAATCTATCATCTCTCTCTCCCTCTCCCTATCTAGCTATCTAGCTATCATCTCTTTCTCACACATCCCTCTCTTTCTATCTCTATCTAATCTATCATCTCCCTCTCCCTCTCCCTATCTAGCTATCTAGCTATCATCTCTTTCTCTCACATCCCTCTCTCTTTCTATCTCTACCTAATCTATCATCTCTCTCTCTCTCTCCCTCTCCCTATCTAGCTATCATCTCTTTCTCACACATACCTCTCTCTTTCTATCTCTACCTAATCTATCATCTCCTCTCCCTCTCCCTATCTAGCTATCTAGCTATCATCTCTTTCTCACACATACCTCTCTCTTTCTATCTCTACCTAATCTATCATCTCTCTCTCTCTCTCCCTCTCCCTATCTAGCTATCATCTCTTTCTCACACATACCTCTCTCTTTCTATTTCTATCTAATCTATCATCTCTCTCTCCCTCTCCCTATCTAGCTATCATCTCTTTCTCACACATCCCTCTCTCTTTCTATCTCTATCTAATCTATCATCTCTCTCTCCCTCTCCCTATCTAGCTATCTAGCTATCATCTCTTTCTCTCACATCCCTCTCTCTTTCTATCTCTATCTAATCTATCATCTCTCTCTCCCTCTCCCTATCTAGCTATCTAGCTATCATCTCTTTCTCTCACATCCCTCTCTCTTTCTATCTCTATCTAATCTATCATCTCTCTCTCCCTCTCCCTATCTAGCTATCATCTCTTTCTCTCACATCCCTCTCTCTTTCTATCTCTATCTAATCTATCATCTCTCTCTCCCTCTCCCTATCTAGCTATCTAGCTATCATCTCTTTCTCACACATCCCTCTCTCTTTCTATCTCTATCTAATCTATCATCTCCCTCTCCCTCTCCCTATCTAGCTATCATCTCTTTCTCTCACATCCCTCTCTCTTTCTATCTCTACCTAATCTATCATCTCTCTCTCTCTCCCTCTCCCTATCTAGCTATCATCTCTTTCTCACACATACCTCTCTCTTTCTATTTCTATCTAATCTATCATCTCTCTCTCCCTCTCCCTATCTAGCTATCATCTCTTTCTCACACATCCCTCTCTCTTTCTATCTCTATCTAATCTATCATCTCTCTCTCCCTCTCCCTATCTAGCTATCTAGCTATCATCTCTTTCTCTCACATCCCTCTCTCTTTCTATCTCTATCTAATCTATCATCTCTCTCTCCCTCTCCCTATCTAGCTATCTAGCTATCATCTCTTTCTCTCACATCCCTCTCTCTTTCTATCTCTACCTAATCTATCATCTCCTCTCCCTCTCCCTATCTAGCTATCTAGCTATCATCTCTTTCTCACACATACCTCTCTCTTTCTATCTCTATCTAATCTATCATCTCTCTCTCTCTCTCTCTCTCTCTCCCCCCCCTCTCTCTCTTTCATATCTTTATGTCCCCCCCCCACTCTCTCCCAAAAAGGAGACCTTGTTAAGGATTTGGTTATGGCTAGCCTAGTGACAAGAAGGACTAGAGGAGATATGAGAGCAGTGTTCCAATATTTGAGGGGCTGCCACAGAGAGGAAGGGGTCAAGCTATTTCCAAAGTACCAGGGGATAGGACCAGAAGCAGTGGATGGAAACCTAAACATATGAACAACATATGAAGACTGGAGGCTAAAACATACGAAGAACAGTTGCAGGAATAGGTATATCTTGTTTGATGAAAAGAAGGACAAGGGGATCAAATCAAATCAAACATTTATTGTCAATGCACAACATGGTTACAATGAAATTGAAATGAGCCTCCCTTGGCGCATCCCCCCCCCCAAAGAACCAGATACACCCCAATAACAGTAAATGAAAGAAATAAAATCCCTAAACCCAAATAAGTAATAACTAACGCACATCCCCATATACCTATATGTATTTAACATTACATTATACAGTATTACACTGGTATGAACATGTTGCATGTTGCGCTGGCCCTGCAAGTCTATCATATTAAACCTACTAGCAGTGTTCCAATATTTGACATCACAAAGAAGAGGGGGGTCAACCTATCCTTCAAAACAGGGCTCTCCAACCTTGGCAACTTGAAGACTTATGGACTTCAACACCCAGAGGAACCGGCTGAGGAGTTGAAGTCCACAGGTCTTAAAGGTGATGAAGTTGGGGACCCCTGCTCCAAAGGAGAAGAAGCTATGGATGGAAACTAATCGAGGAGAGATCCAACCTAGAATCCAGGAGAACATTTCCTGACAGTTAGAACAACTGATCAATGGAAACACTTGTCTCCAGACGTTGTGGGGGCTTTATCACTGGAGGCTTCTAAGAGGAGACTGGACAACCCCAACTTTGCTGTTCTGTTAAGTTAATTCCAGGCTGATGGGAGGCATAAACTAGATAAGAACTATTCTATTGATAGAAGAGAATGTTTGCAGTTCAGGGTTGAAATATGGGGTCTTTGGTGCTCTCTGAGCTTGGTGGTTTTCTTGCAGACGTTTCATTACGAGGTTACATCTCACCAACAAGCAACACCCAGATGCGCAAAGACACCAACATTAACAATAGATCAACAACCCTGCAGCAAACAATATCCCTATTCAAGAAATCACCAAACAAGCTAACAATAAACAGCCCAATCAAGGAATCACCAAGACCACTAGACCACCAATACTGACAGGGGAAGCTGCTAATATATAAAATGAGAGAAAAACACACTGCCTATTAAGCTGATGATGTTTCTTAGTTGGGTAATGAAATGTCTTCAAGAAAACAACCAAGCTCAGTGAGTACCAATGATCCCACATACTCTTTTCCTCCTCCTCCTCTCCTCCTCCTCCCCTCCTCCTCCTTCTCCTTCTCCTCCTCCTCCTCCTCCTCCTCCTCCTCTTCTCCTTCTCCTCCTTCTCCTCTCCTCCTTCTCCTCCTCCTCTTCTCCTCCTCCTCCTCCCCTCCTCCTCCTCCTCCTCCTCCTCCTCTTCTCCTCCTCCTCCTCTTCTCCTTCTTCTCCTCCTCCTCTCCTCCTCCTCCTCCTCCTCCTCCTCTCTCCTCTCCTCCTCCTCCTCCTCCTCTTCTCTTCCTCCTCCTCTCCTCCTCCTCCTCCTCTTCCTCCTCCTCCTCTTCCTCCTCCTCCTCCTCCTCCTCCTCTTCCTCCTCCTCCTCCTCCTCCCACAAACAGTACTGATGATGTCAGTTGGGTCATGAAATATCTGCAAGAAAACAACCAAGCTCAGAGAACACTGAGGACCCCCACAATCATTATATTGGCTTGTTCCCCAATTTATCTAAGCAAGAAAAAAGGGTGCCATTTTGCTTTTCACAACTTGTCGGAGCTGTTTGGGGCATTTGGGATGTGTGTTGTTGTTTGCAATCTCCATCCTCACTCCATGTTTTAAAATACAATGATCTCTTTATCCCATATTTCACTTCATTCTCTATTAACCAATTTTAAAGCCTCGTCATCCATCCAAATCAGCAAAAGTGAATTAAGGGTTACCAGAAATAAGAACGTATTTATTATAAACTGGACCTAATAAATCTATCTGCCATTCCTCCCTTTGACATGCATTTCTCATTTTCTACCTTTAAATAAATCCGCCAAACTTCCACCATTCAGATCTAATCAATAAAGAGCCAATAAAAATTACCAGCAAAAACAGTGTAACTGTTCTAATCTAATAAACTTAAAATGCAACAAATGAACTCTTTAAAACATCATTCAGTCACAGTCAGAAAAAAACCCAACGTTTTATTATTTTCCCTTGCCCTTGTTCTTTAGTCTCTTCAGATGATATCCAAACACTTGATTTCTTTTATTTTCTCTCTGTATCTTCTCACAAAATTGCTGACAGCATTAAACAAATCCCTTTTGTATACCCAATATAGAAAGGTTATCTGAGTCACATTTCTGATCTATTATTTATGTGTCCTTTTTACTTATTAAAACATCAACTGCCTTTATTTGTACAGTGTTTCAACTTTTTCCATAACTTCCTTGAAGCCTTTCATTTTTAAATCTACAATTATCATTATCAATCTTATATAAAATGTGTTCCTCTTTTGTAACATTATTTAGTCTATCAATAATAAAGAGTGCTTTAAAATTAACGTCTGCGCATGCGGTCGGCGGATGTTCGGGTTGCTTCGGCGGCTGCGGCTGTGGTGAGGGTGTCTGCTAGGCTGATGTTGCCCTTGGCCATCAGCCGGCTCTGGAGGACGGGGTCCCACAAACCGAGCACGATTCTGTCTCGCAGGGCGTCGTTCAGGTTGTCGAATTCGCAGAGCCCCCCCTAGGCGCTGTACCCTCGGCGACGAAGTCGCTGAAGCTCTCACCTGACCGTTGGTCCCGACGGTAGAATTCATTGCGTCGGATCAGGATGGGTACCTCTGGAGCGTAGTGCCGCCGAAGTATTGGCTCGAGGACGTCCCAGTCCATCGCGGTCGCCTCGGTGGGTTTGGCAAGCGCCTTGGCCATCTTGAATACCTCGGTCCCGCAGTGGGTCAGGAAGACGGCACGCTTCATGGGGCCGGTGGCGTCCTTCAGGTCGCTGCACTCGAGGAACATGCGGAATCGGTCGGAGTACGATTCCCAGTCCTCGGTGGCGGGGTTGAAGGGTGCGGGGGGGTGCGATTTTCACCATCGTGGTGGTTCGTCTGGCTTCCGTCGGACACGTGGTTCGGTTCAGGGTCTGGATCCCACCTTCGTCGCCAGTGTTGTGTCCCCGAAATGATGCCAGGAGTCGGTGACTTCAAATCATGCTCTTTTATTTCAAGTTGGAACCGAACTGGGGCAAAGGAAAAAGCTCGCGGCTTTTATTCCTTTAGCCGCGGCCGCCGCGGCCAATGGCACCGCTTTGAATCTCCCGCGATTCGAATGGACCAATCGCGGGAGATTCTTAGCGAGCCAATCGGCGCGGCTCGCCTGACCAATCAGAGTGCCCCGCGTTTTGGGCAATCAAAGTGCGGGGATCTCAAGAATGCTAATTAGGGACAGAACATTCCCCAAACCCCAAAAACTTTAACCTTAGACTGTCTACTATTGACCTCACCCCTTTCCTAAGAGGTCTGTAGGGGGGCGTGCATAAGCACACCAACATGCCTACCATTCCTGTCCTATTGTTTCTTTATTTTTCTTATATGTATCCATTTCACGTATTCATAACTATGTTTATACTTATACCTTTTATCTTGTAAGTGATTGACAAATCAAATCAATCAATAAATAAACTCAGAAGTCATCATCACAGAAGCCATGATTGCAAGGACAAACCAACTCTCAGTTCCCATGGGCTGACTTGTTGTTATGGCTATCCCGGCTCACAGTTTCTCACGCACTGACAGGGTTCCCTAATTTTTCATTCCTAGCAATGGTTTCGGTGGTTGTTGCTGAACATGAACAGCAGAATATAACTGGTTGATGACTAAAGAAATGTTGTTGCATCTGAATTTGGCCACTCCTGTAAGATCCTCTCATCGTTCCTCTGGTTTTTCTACCAATAAGGTTCAGGATTTCAAAAGGATTCCTGATATTCTCCTTGAAAATGGTGGGTGTACGCAGGATGGGCTTCTGGGGTTCACAGGGGTTCGGGAGAGCCCTTAGCTAAGACTCTGCAGTTCGGAGAACCCCAAGTCCCACTCCTGGCTGGCCCCACCCATCATGCCCCTCCCCTCGCAGGAGTACCCAGGTAGCCTATTTGGGATGCAGGTGAGTGTAAGGTGTGCACGAAGGCTCGGGAAGGGTGACAAATAGGCCTCCTGAATGTTTGGCTGTTTTCACCCTCCCAGAGGCTCAAGGAAAGCCTCTGGAGCCAGGGGAGGACAAAAATGCCCCCCCCCACCATGGTACCAGAGGCTGACTAGGCCACACCCACCATGGCCACGCCCACCCAGCAACTCGGCAGAGAATCCTTTGGTAAAATTTTTGAAGTCCACCCCTGGGTGTATGTTCAAGATTATCATGGATATTGACTTCCTTTCCCTTCTTTATTCCCTTTCATTCCTCCCGATTTCTCCTCCTCCTCCTCCTCCTCCCCTTGGATTGCTTGTGAGAATGCAAGGATTCTACACTCATTCCTCTCTTGACTCTGCCTCCACACTCTATTTACTTCTCCCACACACACTCCCCCCCCCCCCCAAATAATAAAAGTATCTTTTTCTCTAAGGAGGATTATTTTCTTAAAATTCAAGCTCCTTTTCCTGAACACCCATCACCTAAGAGGTGAAGTGGGTTTTTTATTTATTGCGTTTTTAAATTTAGAGGCAAACATTTTAATGCTGCTCTTTTTATGTTCCTTTCTAGAATTCTTGATAATGTTCTTTTGGAATTTCTTATCAATGTAGGCAAGATATAAACTAATTTGATCAATATAAAGGAACAAGTGTTATAGTCTGCCATGGTCAAAATGAGTGCATTTGGTTTTTTGAAGTTTCAGAGAGCTTTTTTCCTTGTCAAAGGAATGTATGAAAATGTACTTCTTAAAAATATAAATATTGAATATGTTGCTTTAAAAAATGAAAGAAAATGCTTTTCAAGTCCTTCATGTATATTTTTATGCAGCTTGGTCTCAAAATAATGTCTTAAAGCACGAATATGCAATCCTATAACTGCCCACCTCACTTTTCCAACCTACGATCTCTTTACTGTGATGAAACCAATCCATTTTGATTGGTGCAAGTTTTAATTATTTTGTTTGCAATGACACCATCCCTTAAAACAAACCCTTTCAGTTGTAATAATGTTGCTGCATCTCCCATGATCCCATAATCTTCAGAACTGAAAATCAAAAGGAATAAGGAACCCTTGGCTAAAATAAAATGCCTTTTTACATCTATAACAAAAAAGAGATTTATTTAGGGTGATAACAGTATAGAGACAGGCATATGCTGGTTAAGATGATGACCTAGAAATCAGGAGGTTCTGAGTTCTAATCCTGCCTTAGGCATGAAAGCCAGCTGGGTGACTTTTGGGCAATCACCAGGAGACTGTGAGTTCTAGTCCCGCCTTCGGCATGAAAACTAGGTGGGTGATTTTCTGCTTTTCTCTTCAATTTCTAAGACAGGGTGAAAGGTAGGGAGGGTGAAAGAAAAGAGAAGACACAGTGGAAAACTTCAGAGCAGCAAATACATTGGATAAATGAATCATAAATAAAATCCTTAAATCTCTGTCTTTTGCCTCCCGGTGCTCAAAAGTCAGTATCATTAAATTCATACTTCCAATATATTGAGGAAGTGTTTCTCAACCCATGGCAACTTTCAGATGTGTGGCGGACTTCAACTCCCAGAATTCTCTAGCCAACCATGGCTCCCTCGCTGCCTGGGGAATTCTGGGAGTTGAAGTCCACACACCTGAAATTCACCAGGGTTGAGAATCATTGTCTGAAGGTTTTATTTGGTTCCGTTTCCGTACAACTTTATCTCCTGCCCGCGAAGAAAATGTGTGGAAAATCATAGTACAGAGTTTCACTCCAGCAAGCCAAGTCCCTCCCCCCCCTCACACCTTCTCGCCCTCAGGCCAATTGTGTTTTGGCAAAGGAAACTTTGCCAAATTGTTCACAACTGTCTGATTCCCTGGTAGCAAAACATATATAGCAGTGGTAGGATTCAAATTTTTTTACTACCGGTTCTGTTGGCATGGCTTGGTGGGCATGGCAGGGGAAGGATACTGCAAAATCTCCATTCACTCCCCACCCCACGAACCTGCTTTCCAGCTCCATTCTCCTGTGCAGGCAATAAAAGAAGACCCAGTCAATCAGCTGGGACTCGGGAGGCGGAGAATAGATGGAGGCAGGGCCAGT
This sequence comes from Hydrophis major, assembly GCA_033807585.1. Taxonomy (NCBI): domain Eukaryota; kingdom Metazoa; phylum Chordata; class Lepidosauria; order Squamata; family Elapidae; genus Hydrophis; species Hydrophis major. The sequence goes on along the minus strand of CM066332.1, from coordinate 137,305,785 downwards.
CAGAGGTGGCATTTGCCGGTTCTCTGAACTACTCAAAATTTCTGCTACTGGTTCTCCAAAACTGTTCAGAACCTGCTGAATGCCACCTGTGTACTATAAGATCTCTATCCCTAATCCTGTTTCTATCCTTATCTCTATTACACTACTTCAGTCTGTGTAATGGTTCAGCTGGCCTTACACTATGGACCATGAACCTCCAAAACACCTCATCCCGTGCAAGGGATAGATTTATACATTTGACAAAGAGAAGGGGAATAAATGAGGAAAGAAATTGTAACCATGGTGTGACTAAGCGCATTGTCAGAGATAGGCAAATTCCCTTCCCAAGGTGGCAAGAGGTAAAACATATTTTAAGTCCAGAATATTCATATAACATTTGGCAGTGACTCAGGCAAACACCTCCCTAATTCACTGCAGTATAAGAGGGAGGACAGGGGACAGAGTAATCAGATTTGGCACAATACTTTTATTATAAAACTACTCAATAAAAGAAATGTTTTAGTTTTCCTGTGGAACGCTAGTTCAAGCTTCCTGGAGTTACCCTGTGGCAAAATGGGTAGCCAATAAATTGGATGGATGGATAGATAGAAATAGAAATAGGGATGGATGGATGGATGGATGGATGGATGGATAGATAGATAGATAGATAGATAGATAGATAGATAGATAGATAGAGGGATGGATGGATGGATGGATGGATGGATGGATAGCTAGATAGCTAGAAATAGAAATAGAGATGGATGGATAGATAGATAGATAGATGATAGATAGATAGATAGATAGATAGATAGATAGATAGATAGATAGATAGATAGAGGGAGGTATGGATAGCTAGATATAGAAATAGAGATGGATGGATAGATAGATGATAGATAGATAGATAGATAGATAGATAGATAGATAGATAGATAGATAGATAGATAGATAGATAGATAGATGGAGGGAGGGAGGGATGGATAGCTAGATAGCTAGATATAGAAATAGAGATGGATGGATAGATAGATGATAGATGATAGATAGATAGATAGAGGGATGGATGGATGGATAGCTAGATAGCTAGATATAGAAAGAGATGGATGGATAGATAGATGATAGATGATAGATAGATAGATAGATAGATAGATAGAGGGATGGATAGCTAAATAGCTAGATATAGAAAGAGATGGATGGATAGATAGATGATAGATGATAGATAGATAGATAGATAGATAGATAGAGGGATGGATAGCTAGATAGCTAGATATAGAAAGAGATGGATGGATAGATAGATGATAGATGATAGATAGATAGATAGATAGATAGATAGATAGATAGATAGAGGGATGGATAGCTAGATAGCTAGATATAGAAAGAGATGGATGGATAGATAGATGATAGATGATAGATAGATAGATAGATAGAGGGATGGATAGCTAGATAGCTAGATATAGAAAGAGATGGATGGATAGATAGATGATAGATGATAGATAGATAGATAGATAGATAGATAGATAGATAGATAGATAGAGGGATGGATAGCTAGATAGCTAGATATAGAAAGAGATGGATGGATAGATAGATAGATAGATAGATAGATAGATAGATAGATAGATAGATAGATAGATAGATAGATAGATAGATAGATTTGTCTGGTCTACCTAGGGACCCTGACAAATCATTACAGAGAGTCCCCAACATACAATCATAAAGGAGCCCGCCCATCATGGTCATATGTGATGATACAAGCTGACACAAGCATAGTTTCAATAGATTTTACCATATTTTTTGTGGTGATGGTTTAAGTGAATGCCACAGTCATTAAGTGAGCCAATGGTTCCTTTCGGCACAGTTTTGCCAAAAATTGGAAGCATGTGCTGGTTTTCAAAAACAAAAACAAAACCCAAATGTGGTAAAGTGCAGTCATATGACTGTGAGACACTGCAAATGGCCACACATGCAGCCCTGTTACTATTTACCTGAGATTCAGTCACGCAGTCACAAAGGGAGTTTGAACGTTGGAACTTTGAATCAGGATTCTAAGTCCCCTTTTCAAATTGGTTGCCACTTGAAAACGGTCGCTCCATGACCAACCATAAGCCGAGGACCATCTGTACTGCCTTGCCGTCCAACTTCTTTTGTTGTTTCAAGGCAAAACAAAGGCAGGAAGCCATGTCCCAGAAACCCCAATTCTTTTATCCAACTCAGTTTAATAAAAGAAGCCGGTCCTAGCTAATTGATAGCCACAAATTCTCGGGATCTACCCAGTGAAGGGCAAGAAAAATCCAGGAAAGATGAGGAATGGCCTCATCCTTTTTAAAAACCTCCCTCCCTCCCTCTCTTTCTCTCCCCCCTCTGCTTCTTCTCTCCCCCCTCTCTGTCTCCCTCCCTCCCTCTCTCCTCTCCCTCTCTTTCTCCCCCCTCTCCCTCTCTCCCTCCCTCTCTCCCTCTCCCTCTCTGTCTCTCTCCCCTCTCTGTCTTTCTCCCTCCCTCTCCCTCCCTCTCTTTCTCTCCCCCTCTGCTCCTTCTCTCCCCCCTCTCTGTCTCTTTCCCTCCCTCCCTCCCTCTCCCTCTCTTTCTCCCCCCTCCCTCTCTCCCTCCCTCCCTCCCTCTCCCTTCTCTGTCTCTCCCCCCCTCTGTCTTTCTCCCTCCCTCTCTTTCTCTCCCTCCCTCCCTCTCCCTCTCTGTCTCTCTCCCCTCTCTTTCTCTCCCCTTCTGCTCCTTCTCTCCCCCTCTGTCTCCCTCCCTCTCTCCCTCTCTTTCTCCCCCCTCCCTCTCTCCCTCTCCCTCTCTGTCTCTCTCCCTTCTCTGTCTCTCTCTCTCCCTCTCTCCCTCCCCCTCTCCCTCTCTGTCTCTCTCCCTCTTTCTCTCCCCCTTCTCTGTCTCTCTCCCCCTTCTCTGTCTCTCTCCCCCTCTCTCCCTTTCTCCCTCCCTCCCTTTCTCCCCACTCTCTCTCCCTCCCTCTCTCTCCCTCTCTTTCTCTTCCCCTTCTGTTCCTTCTCTCCCCCCTCTGTCTCTCTCCCTCCCTCTCTCCCTCTCCCTCTCTTTCTCCCCCCTCCCTCCCTCTCACTCTCTGTCTCTCTCCCTCTCTTTCTCTCCCCCTTCTCTGTCTCTCTCTCCCCTCTCTCCCTCTCTCCCTTTCTCCCTCCCTCCCTCCCTCTCTCTCCCCCTCCCCCTCTCTCTGTCTCTTTCCCTTTCCCCCCTCTTTCTGTCTCTCTCCCTCCCTCTCCCTCGCTCTCTCCCTCTTTCTCCCCCTTCTCCCTTCTATCCCTCTCCCTCTCTGTCTCTCTCCCACCTTCCCTCCCTCTCTCCCTCCCCTCTCCCTCCCTCCCTCCCCCCTCTCTGTCTCTCTCCATCTGTCTCTCTCCCTCCCTCCCTCCCCCACTCTCTTCAGAGGCAGTCAAACAGAAACCTCCTCCCTCCCCGTTGCTTTAAGCATTACTGGGTCAAATTTAATTTTCCACTCTGCTTGCCGAAGAAGACTTTCCCTCTGACGCTTGTGACAGAAAGTCTCTTCCATTTTGAAATTTCATATGGTCAGGAAAACAAGGACACTGTACTTGTTTACACTAAGCTTGCCCGCTTGCCCCACCCTGAGGATTTTCTTTCACACACAAAAAAACCCTTTTATATTATTCAGAGTGTACAAAAGAGAAAGGACAGCTTTTCACCCTTTTTGCCGATGCATTTCGCTTCTGCCAAGCTCAAGGCATCAATGCTTGGGTGATACTGGGAAGGCCGCAGCCCCTGTTTGATTTACACGCCATCGACAAGCAAGATGGATATCTCACAACCGTTTCAACTCTTTGCCTCAACACTGACCCCTGTCAGGAGCACACAACCACAAAGTCAGCAACAGATTTCCCTTCTGTTGCATTCCAACATTTGAGGGGGTTGCCCTCAAGAAGAAGGAGGTCAACCTATTTTCCAAAGCACCAGAAAGGCAGGACAAGAAGCAACGAATGGAAACTGATGAAGGAGAGAAGCAGCCTGGAATTGAGGAGAAACTTTCTAGCAGCGAGGACAATTAACCAGTGGAACAGCTTGCCACCAGAAATCGTGGGCTATCCATCACTGGAGCCACCTGTCTGAAATGGTATAAGGCCTTCTGCTTGAATGGGAGCTCCTTGGTGCTCTTGTATCTTGCTTGCTGACAACAAACAGCACTCCTTACTAGAACACTGATGATGTTACCTAGTTAGGGAAAGAAATGTCTGCAAGAAAACAAGCAAGCTCATAGAGCAAGTCCTTGCATTTCTCCAAGCAACAAAGAGCAAGAAAATTGATTAGGGGACTGGAGGCTAAAACCTATAAAGAAGGGGTGCTGGAATTGGATATGGCTGGTTTAACGAAGAAAAGGACTAGCAGTGACATGATAGCAGTCTTCCAATATCTGAGGGGCTGACAGAAAAAAAAACAGGGGGTCGACCTATTCCACAAAGCACCTGAAGGCGGGACAAGAAACCATGGATTCCTAATCTAAGGAGAACATCAACCTAGAACTAAGGAGAAATTACCTGACGGTGAGAACAATTAATCAGGGTAATAACTTGCCTCCACAAATTGTGGATGCTCCAACCCTGGAAGTTTTTAAGAAGAGGTTGGACCACCATTGGTCTGAAGTGGTGTAGGGTTTCTTGCTTGGGCGGTGGGTTGGACTAGAAGACCTCCAAGGTCCAGGGGCGGGATTCAAAAATCCCAGCAACTGGTTCGCTGCCCAGTTTCTGGGGGGGGGGGGGAGTATGGCCATGGTGGTCGAGGCCTACTGGAACGTCCATTTTTCGCCTTCCCAAAGGTCTGGAGGCTTTCCTCAGACCTCAGGGAGGGTGAAAATGGCCTCCCCAAGCTCTGGAGGCCCTCCGGAAGTCGGAAACAGGCCCATTTTCGGACTTCTGGAAGGGCCATTTTCACCTTCCCAGAGAGCCTCTGCGCGGAGCTTGCACTTACCTGCATTGAAAATGTGCTGTGTGGAGCCTCCAGGGTGGGGTGGGATGGACAGGGCAGGCCAGCCAATCAGTTCAACTACTCGTTCAATGAACCAGGTGCAAATTTAACATCCGGTACACCTGAACTGGTAGAATCCCACCCCTGCCAAGGTCCCTTTCAACTCTATTCTGATTGATTGAATGGTCAAATAAATTATCTTTTCCGCCCCCCAGCAAAAGGAGTCAAGAAAATGAAGACGAACCCAAAATGTCATCTTTGCAAAGGTTCTCTTTATTATATTATCTCTTCAGCATCCTTACCTATTCTGGCTACCATTTCATTTACCACTATCGTATATCACAGAAAAATTTCCAAACTCTAGTTGTGTAGCATCCAAAGCCACATAATTGATGGGGATGTTTAAAAAAATCTACCTTAAACTAACTCTAGATCTACTCTTAGCTGCAGACAGAGCAAAACCCCCCAAGGAACAAGCCGCTTAACATTTATTTGCACATTTTTTAGCTCTCCTTGACAATAATAACCTCTGCTGCAGTGGGCATTCTTTTGTAAAAGCCTGGAAATAAATTAAGGCGATGAAAAGCTGCCTGTGATAATCTTTATGTGATTTTTGCCAGCCTTTCCAAATTTGACAACAAAAACATGTGGTTTGTGGGTTGAAAAAAAGAATGACTCTACTAGAGGTAGTCCTTTTTTTCCAAAGCACCAAAGGGCAGGACAAGAAGCAATGTTGGAAACTAATCAAGGAGAGAAGCAACCTGGAATTAAGGAGAAACTTCCTATCGGGGAAGACAATTAACCAGTGGAACAGCTTGCCACCAGAAGTTGTGGGTGCTTCATCACTGGAGGTTTTGAAGAAGAGACAGGACAGCCACCTGTCTGAAATGGTATAAAATCTCCTGCTTGAGTAGGGGGTTGGACTAGAAGACCTCTAAGGTCCCTTCCAGCTCTATTCTGATCGATTGACTTTCTGGCAAACAAAGTCAACTGAGAACTCAAATTCAATTAACGGTATTACTAATGCAGTGGTTGCAGTGGTTCACAGCTGCAGTGGTTCACTAAACAACCATGGCAGGAAAGGTCATAAAATGGGGGCAAAACTCACTTAGCAATTGTCTCAACAACAGAAATGTTGGGCTCAATTGTGGTCATAAGTCGAGGACAATCTGTATTCCCATGATGTGTTCAGAAATGGCTTCCCTGCCAATGCTTGGACACATCTCTAGTGGATCCATAGCAGAGGTGGGATTCTATTACTTCACACCTATTCGCTAGAACCGGTTGTTAACATTCTAAGTGTTGTGAATGAATAATACCAATAAAGTTATCTTGAGCTTGAAGTCAAGTGCAGGGTTCTGGCCCTGCACTTCTGATTGGCTGATAGTGGCAGGATCAGATTGGTCCGTTCAGGAGCATCTGATTGGCCATTAACAGGCCATTCCCATTGGTTAACGGAGCCAGCGCTCCAGGTTTGCTATTGGTTGAATAGTTAATAAGTTGCCTATATAAGGAAGGCTATAGCAGCCCTCCAATTTGAGCTGTCACAATATGTAAATAAAGAGTTTGAAGTTCACTGTTGTACCGGCTCGTCTCCATCATTTGCACCCATGCTCCAGACTTAACACTAAGCAGTTTGGAGAACTGGTTGTTAGAAGAAATTACTGGCCTAATTCTGTAAGGAAGGCAGGAAGGAAACATTCTGGGGTTGCTTACAGAAACTGTCTCTCCATTAACCCTCATTACATTCTTGGCAGGACTGGACTTCCTGTCTCAGGAACTTCTCTGGAGTTTTTTCCCCTCCTTTGCTGGTACTTTGCTTGGTGGAATGACCATTCAAAGTTACAATGGCACTGAAAAAATTGACATGACCATTTTTCACACTTACGACTGTTGCAGGATCCCCACAGTCACGACAGGCCAAGCGAAGAGATGCATGCCTCGATGTGAGTGATATTGAGTTGGCCACGCCCAGCCAATAACATGACCACCAAGCCATATCCACCCAGTCACATGACCACAAAGCCATGCCCACTAATTAAGCCATACCCACAAAACCAGTTGTTAAAAAAAATTGAATCCCACCCCTGATCCATCGCCAAAACAGCAAGAATTTTTTTCCTAACTATTGTCCACATTCATCCCTTTTGCGCCTCAATAACTTAATTTCAGATTAAGTTATTTTCATTCAGATTCAGGTTATTTCAGATAATCATTTTATAAGCTGAATTATTATGGTACTCCTACTCTTCAAGTAGTCCTTGATTTCCAACCCTTCATCGGCTGGCGGTTTAAACTTAGCTGAGATTTCTTCCAAGCTGGTCATTCTGAGGCTGTCAAAACTAAACGATTTTCTGTTCCAAACTGTGTTCTGAGCATTCTGAGTTAATCAGAAAGACAACTTAAAGGAAGTTCATTAGTAACCTCCTTCTTCCCCCACCTACCTCCTTTAATCTGTTAAACTCGAAGAAAGAAAGAAAGAAAAAATATCAGAAACAGAGTACAGAACAGACAAGAGTGCTGAAGGGTCCGAGAATGAATGAAGGAATGGGGGCCGGGGGAGATTAAAATGCAAATATGCAAAGAGAGATGACTCTGTTCTGCGGTGACTAAGCAGAGAAGTGCAAAAAAAAAAAAAGGGTTGTGCGAATCGGGGGGAGGGGGGGAACCTCACCCAAACTGAGCGAAACGATCATGGTGACTAATTAATTACAGTGCTTAGAGGAACCTGATTATGGGATCTATATACAAAACATCCTGCTGGCCCTTTGCCTGCTATTTACTACGAGCTTTATGAAGCCAGGACTTACAGGCCTGTTCTGTTGCTTTGCATCAATCTTCTGGGCTGCCTCATTCACACAACTATCTCACTCAGGCACCCATGATGGCTACTGGAATATTGGACTGAATTGAGAGGACTCAGGTTGGAGTGAGGAGAGTTTGCTAAAGGAATTGCTGAGGAGGAAAGTTAGAATAGAATAGAGTAGAGTAGAGTAGAGTAGAGTAGAGTAGAGTAGAGTAGAGTAGAGTAGAGTAGAGTAGAGTAGAGTAGAGTAGAATAGAATATTGGAATGCAGAGTAGAATAGAATAGAATAGAGTAGAATAGAATAGAATATCGGAATGCAGAGTAGAATAAAATAGAGTAGAATAGAATAGAACAGAGTAGAGTAGAGTAGAGTAGAGTAGAGTAGAGTAGAGTAGAGTAGAGTAGAGTAGAATAGAATATTGGAATGCAGAGTAGAATAGAATAGAATAGAATAGAGTAGAATAGAATAGAATAGAATATTGGAATGCAGAGTAGAATAGAATAGAGTAGAATAGAGTAGAATAGAGTAGAATAGAATAGAATAGAATAGAATAGAATAGAATAGAATAGAATAGAATAGAATAGAATAGAATATCGGAATGCAGAGTAGAATAAAATAGAGTAGAATAGAATAGAACAGAGTAGAGTAGAGTAGAGTAGAGTAGAGTAGAGTAGAGTAGAGTAGAGTAGAGTAGAGTAGAGTAGAATATTGGAATGCAGAATAGAATAGAACAGAATAGAATAGAATAGCAGTTGGAAGGGACCTTGAAGGTCTTCTAGCCCAACCCCCTGCTTGGGCAAGAGACCTTACACCACTTCAGACAGATGGTTATCCACTTCACTTGATCTTGATTCTATCCCTCTGTTTACGCAGCCTAGAACTGTGTTGGCTTTTTTGCACATGGCTGGCTCATATTTGATTGTCCCCTAGGACTCCTAGATCCCACTCACAGTTACTACTATCGAGCCAGGTACCACCAATGCATGTGTCCCTCTGCATTTGGTTTTTCTTGCCTAAATGTAGAACCTGACTTTTTTCACCCCTGACTTTCATTTTATTAGATAGCGCCCCATGTACAAGTCTGTCAAGATCCTTCTGTATCTTAAGCCTTTATCTTCTGGAGTGTTGGCTATTCCTGCCAGCTTGGTGTCATCTACAAATTTGATGAATTCCCCATCTAATCTCTTTGCTGTTGCAGTTGGCAGCTGCCACGAGCGGAACAAGACCAGTAATGAATGGTGGGACACTGCTACCTAGCAACAAGGAAGTTACAAATTAGAAGGGCACGTTGGAACAGGGGTCCACAGCCTGAGAGCCACGACCTATTAGTAGGCCCGGAGAGGTTTGCAACTGGGGTTTGGAAATGGCTGGTGAGCAGGGGCACACAGGGGCGTCCTCCCTTGAGTGAACAGTGGGCGAGCAAACACGTATGCTCCATTTAAGGGAGTGGCAGGCACATGTGCACGCTGCATAGAATATAGAATAACAAAAGCATTATACCCCTTTATAATGCCTTGGTAAGGCCACACCTGGAATCCTGCATTCAGTTTTGGTTGCCACAATGTAAAAAAAGAGGTTGAGACTCTAGAAAGAGTGCAGAGAAGAGCAACAAAGAGGATTAGCGGATTGGAAGATAAAACATATGAGGAACAGTTGCTGGAACTGGGTATGTCTTGTTTGATGAAAAGAAGGACTAGGGGAGATAAGATAGCAGTCTTCCAATATCTCAGGGGCTGCCCCAAAGAAGAGGGAGTCAAGCTATTCTCCAAAGCCCCTGAGGGCAGGACAAGAAGTGATGGATGGAAACTAATCAAGGAGAGAAACAACTTAGAACTAAGGAGAAATTTCCTGACAGTGAGAGCAATGAATCAATGGAACAACTTGCCTTCAGAAATTATGAATGCTCCAAAACTGGAAGTTTTTAAAAGGATGTTGGATAAACCTTTGACTGAAGTGGTGTAGGGTTTCCTGCCTAGGCAGGGGGTTGGACTAGAAGACCTCCAAGGTCCCTTCCAACCTGGTTATTCTATTCTAAAGCCTCTGCGAGAGAGGATAAGGAGGCTGTGATGAAATAGAACATCGAGTGATAGAATTGGAAGGGACCTTGGAGGTCTTCAAGTCCAACCTTCTGCCCAAGCAGGAGACCTTATATTATTTCAGACAGATGGCTGTCCAATTTCTTTTTGAAAGCCTCCAGTGATGGAGCACCTGCAACTTCTAAAGGCAAGTTATTCCATTGGTTGATTGCTCTCAACATTAAGAAAGTTCTAGATTGCTTCTCTCCTTGTTTAGTTTCCATCCATTGCTTCTCATCTTGCCTTTTGGTGCTTTGGAAAATAGCTTGACCCCCCTCATCTTTATAGGAGCCCTTCAAATATTATCATATCTTCCCTAATCCTTCTTTTCATACACAATTCCTGTAACCATTCTTTGTATGTTTTAGCCCCCAGCTCCCTAATAATTCTTGCTGCTCTTCTCTTCACTCTTTCCAGAGTCTTTTTTTTTATATATATATATTGTGGTGACCAGAACTGGATTCAGCATCCACATGTCACTTTCATTGCCTTAAGGATTTATGAAAACAACTTGGGTGCGATTCCAATGGGAAGCATCATCAAAATATCAGCAGATGTTATTCATTTATTAAGAAAAATCTTAAGGTCAGCTCTCAATTAGCTGATGCAAAGGGAGACATTGCATTGGTTTTCCCCCGCTCTTGAAGGTGATCCCAAATCATCTGGATGATGACTAGGGTGGGAAGCCACTCCTTCCCCTTCCTAGAAGAATGAAATGTTTTGAGGAATATTTTAAAAAGGCAGGATATATACCGTATTTCCCCTAAAAGAGAAATTAAAAAAAGGGAGACAGACACTCATAACCTCAGCTCCTTCCCCTCCAGCAGATATTTTGTGCCCATTAAAATACTGGGCCAGCCTATTTACAAAACAAAAGACCTTCAGCTCCAGGATGATGGGATGAAGACATGACCCTTCCGGACATAGTAGGATTAACCCATTAAGACACAGAGCTCGCTACATTGCACAATCTCCTAAGGACACTGCATCACCCTCCAAACTTCAACCAAACTTAGCTCAGACAACCTATAGAGCCAGCTATGACCCCTACACAATCCCTACATGGCCCCATGAGAGTCTGACAACAGCCAATAGAATACGTGTTCTTGCACAGGAACAGGAAGCTCAAGTACAAAGCCCAAGAGAAGATATAAAAACCTCTCACTCTCAACTCCATGTTGTTAGCTGCCCAGAATCACACATGCTTGGTGGTTCTGCTTCACCATTTAATGGACCGTCTTTCCAATCAGCCTCCAGCCTCCATTTTGTCTCCTGTCTTGGAATCTGATGGATATTTCTCCCAAAACTAGTCTGAGCTGCAGAGTTGCCTTCTTTAATAAGAGAAGCCAGTCTATTTTGCTTGGTTCATTTCCTTCTCTTAAAAAACACAGGATGGAGGGAAATAAAAAAGGTCTATTTAACCTGGCTCCTTGAGGCTTCATTGGCAAATGTGTCATTTGTAATAATAATCTACCCACTGGGCATTGTCTGAGTGCCGTTTGCTTTTTTCTGAATAAATTCACCTCTGTTGGGAAAGGAAATGGTCTCATTCTGAGCTGAATATTGCTAGGGAAATAAACTTGCCAGAAAAACAAATGGTCTCCAGAAACACAACAGCTGAGCTCTCTTACAGAGTATAAAACATAGGGAACAAAGCAGTGGTAGGATTCAAATAATTTAACAACCGGTTCTCTGCCCTAATGAACAGTTGGGTAGGCTTGGCTGGGTGGTCATGTGACTAAGAGGGCGTGGCCAACTTGACATCATTCACATCACGAGGCGCTTCGCCTCGTCTGGCCTTTCGTGACTGTGGGGATACTGCAACACTCGTGTGAAAATTGGTCATAAGTCATTTTTCTTCAGTGTCATTGTAACCTTGAATGGTTACTACAAGGATTACCTAGAAAAATACAAAAAGCTTCTTTGCTTGCAAAAAAAAAAAAAAAATGGGGAACACACACTGAAGATCAATAATTGCCACAACTATCATGGAAACCTAAACCATCTTGTCTGTATGCCTTCTTTTTCATCAGCAATAACCTGCAACCCAGAGTTACAAATCAGGCAGGGTGCCGGAGCAACTTGAGAAATTAAAATAGTTAAAATGCAATGATAATTATCAGCAGCCAACTCTTGCTCATAAAGTGAAACCAAAGGTGGCATTCAGCAGGTTCTAACCAGTTCTGGAGTACCGGTAGCAGAAATTTTGAGTTGTTTGGAGAACCGGCAAACACCACCTCTGACTGGCCTTGCCCCCATCTATTCTCTGCCTCCCGAGTCCCAGCTAATCGGCTGGGTCTACTTTTGTTGCCCTACATAGGAGAACGAAGCTGGAAAGCAGGTTAGTGGGATGGGGAGGGAATGGGGATTTTGTAGTATCCTTCCCCTGCCACACCCACCAAGACATGCCCACAGAACCAGTAGTAAAAAAATTTGAATCCCACCACTGAGTGAAACCTTTTAGCAGAAAGGTCATTTAAGCTCTCCAGAAAGTGGATGGGCATATTTGGGCTACAAAATGCTGAGCTAAAGAAACAAATTAACAAATTATATAGGGGACCCTGGTTGAAGCCTCCCAAGCTTGTCAGGATCACAATAAAGTTAGGTGCATGTTACAGATATCTAAATAAACTTCAAGCCCGGTGCCATGTTACTAAGCCTTATTATCATGAGAGAAAATTAAAATGAATTGGAGGATTTACACCCCACCTCCCTTCTTTTTTTAATCTTACTATCAGTGGGCAATCATGTGCTTTGGCCGCTCTAAAGCAATACAAAAGCACCAAAGATCCTTTTTCAAGAGGCAACTGGACTTTCTAGAAACCAAGAAAGTCTAATTGCCTCTTGAAAAAAGAACCTTTGGGACAGCCGTGACCTGGGTGACTGTAGAATCCCCATAGACAAGAGACTCCTGTGCTCAGTGAACTGATAAAGCACCCTTTCCCACCCAGGAGAACCAATCCTTAGATCCATTTGCACCACTTAAAGATACCAGCTGGTCTCACTTGCCTGGCAAGATATCTTAAGGAAATCATCCAGATTTAAGGAAAGATCACATGCTCCCCGAAAGGCAGTAAAAAAAATCAGACAGAATGACAAGGGAAAGACAGTAAAAAGAATCAGATTGTTTGCCAAGCTTGCATCCTGCCTCTTGGAAGTACACCCCAAAAGTACACCCCAAGCAGTGTAAAAAGATTTTTAAAAAGTCCAACCTCTAAAACTACCAGCAAATAAACAAACAAACAAAACTGCTAGTCTGGGCATACTGCCAAGAACCATTAACTGCTGTTAGAATGTAACAAGGCTTAACCAGAGCTGCAGTTTCTGAAAACACTTAAAGCAGGGCAATAAAGATAAAGATTAAGCTAGAAACAACACAGAGGCACACCAGAATATTTCCTTCCTGCCTTCCTGACAGGACTAGCCCTGGAAAGTGGGAAAAACAAAAGGCTATTGGACAGGGGTGGGATCCGACAGGGTTAACTACCGGTTCGGTGATTTACGATGTACTTCCCTGCATGCTGCGTGCGCGCCTGTAAATCGTCATCAGCTTGTTGACTGGACAGCTGAACAGCGCTGAGTGCAGAGAAGCAGTGTTTGAAACAGCACTTTTTGCCTGCTTTTTCAACTGCAGCTGTGCCTTGCATTGCAGCTGAGGTTGAAAAAGCAGGAAATAAAGGTCAGGTAAAAGCCCGGGCGGGTAGGTGGGCCAAAACATCAGCAGACATAGAACCGGTTCTATGTCTGCTGCTCTTCAGAGCTACCAGTTCTACAGAACCGGTAGAATCCCACCCCTGCTATTGGAAGGAGATTTCTTCCAACTGGTTCTCCGAACTGCTCAGAAAGTTAACAAACAGTTCTCCCAAACCGGTACGAACCTGCTGAATCCCACCCACTGGAACAAAGGAGAGTCACAGAAGGCCTGGAAAACATGCACCATTTTGTTACAGAGCTTCATTCTTGGATGTATTAGTTTTATGGCTTCTCAGAACAGAACAGAATAACAAAGTTGGAAGGGACTTTGGAGGTCTTCTAGTCCAACCCCCTGCACAAATAATTATAGATCATATAGTTCAGACAAATGGCTGTTCAATCTCTTAAAAACCTCCAGGGATGGAACCCCCACATGTTATGAAGGCAAGCTGTTCCATTGGTTAATTTTTCTCACTGCCAGAAAATTCCTCCTATATATAGGTAGTTTTCGACTCACAGCAGTTCATTTAGTGACCATTCAAAGTGACCATGGCATTGAAAAAAGTGACATGACCATTTTCACACGTACCCTCATTGCAGCATTCCCATGTGATCAAAATTCAGATACTTGACAAATGACTCATATTTATGACAGTTGCACTGGATTTTTTTGCTTGTAGTGGAGGAAAAAAAGAAACTTTGATTTTGGGTTTTGCTGATTAGATAAGTTTGTTCTTATAGAAATGGCTAGTACATAATAGTATGTAAAAGTAAAAAAAGTTGAGACTCCAATTTTGTAACTAACTCTACTTTAGTAAAAAGAATTGGAAGTCAATGCTTTTCTTTCTTTCTTTTTCTCTTTCCCTTTAACTTTTTTCTGTCCCATTTCCCCACTATTTTCATTTTCATTTGTATTTTATGACTTGAAAAACTTAATAATTTTTTTGGGAGGGGGAAAAAGAGAGAAATGCAGAGGAAGAATTTGTACCAGTTGGCATAATTAACAATGTATTATTTTTTTTTACAATGAGTTCAGAATTTTAAAATAATTCTCAAAAACATAATTCCCATTAAAAAAAAACATATTCCCCTTTAATTTATTCACTGTATTTCTTTGGCTAAACTCAAAATTAAGTCAAATGATTTTATGTATTTTTAAAATAAAAACCACTCATCTCATTGCAGACCATTCCTCAGTTAAAATCAACGATGCATTCAAAGCTTGATCGCTTTTTGTAGAAGTTTTACCTATGATGAAGCTAGACCACTTATCCCTATCATTTAATTTTCTTTGAGAAACTTATTCTCTCTTCCCATATCTTTTTGATGAGACTGTCACCCAAGAAGGTAATTTGAAGTGGCAGAATCCAGACAGTTTTATTACCTCTTTGAGCAAAACCGTTTTAGATTTCCCCATCAAAGTTTCTGTCTGAGTTGAATTATACAATGCCCTTGATAGTTTAAAAAAATAAAATAAAATGCAGGTGTAAAATAGATCTGAGTTATTGCCAGGAGTGGGCATCAAAAATTTTAGCAAAGGGTTCTCTATCTGGTTGCTGGGTGTGTGTAGCCATGTGGGCGTGGCCTAGTCAGCCTCCTGCACCATGGTGTGTGTGTGGGGGTTGCCCTCCCCAGGCTCCAGAGGCTTTCCTTGAGCCTCCAGGAAGACAAAAATGCCTCCCCGGGCTCTGGAGGCTCTCTAGAAGACAGAAATGGGCCCATTTCCGGGGTTTCTGAACATCTGGGAGACCCACTTTTCACTCTGGGCCTCCTTGTGCGCCCTGCACGAACCTGTGTCTAAAATGGGGCACGTGGGGACTTCTGAGAGGGGAGGGGCAGGGTAGGTGGGGCCAGCCAGGAGTGGGATTTGGGGGTTCTCTGAACTGCACAGAATCTCATTTAGGTGCTCTCCCCAACCCCTGCGAACCCCCAGCAGCCCACCCTTGGTTATAGCTTACATTTCAACAAGCAAGCACCATAAACCAGGATAGCTTGTCTTACAAAAAGCAGAGTCATCTAGAAAATGGTTTTTCCCTGTGTAGGTTAGCAAATGCTGGACCTTGAAGAAGCTGAATAGGAAGACTAAAAGTGATGGTTTTGAACTTTGGTGTTGGAGAAAACTCTTGAGAATACCACGGACAGCCGAGAAAACAAACCTATGGATTGTCATTTTTAAAAAAAAATTATTATTAGCTTGTTGGAAGAAATATCCATTTGGTTCAATTCCAAGCTGGGAGAAAGACACTGGAGACAAAATGGAGGCTGGAGGCGGAGTCGAAAGAAGGTCCATTCCTATGCCTGTTTTTGAGTTGCTCATGATTTAATTAGGGCAATCGCTTCCCATTTCCCCGACAGCCCATTTAATGATGAAGCAGAACCATCAAGAATGTGTGATTTGGGGCAACTGACCACATGGAGTTGAGAGTGAGGGGTTTTTATAACTTCTCTTGGGCTTTTGACTTGAGCTTCCTGTTCCTGTGCAAGAACATGTATTCTATTGGCTGTTGCTAGACTCCCATGGGGCCATGTAGGGGTCATGTTTGTCTGAGCTAAGTTTGGTTGAAGTTTGGCTGATGCAATGAAGGGGCTTGTTGGGCAATTCCTATTGTGGCTGAGGGCTAATCCTACCTTTGTTCAGACGTTGCTGCAGGGAATTTGCTTGTGAATAGAGCTAGATATCTCTTTATCTCTTAAGTGCTGACATTTGCTGTGGGCTATTAAGGAAGGTGGGGGCTGCTTTCCAAGAGCATGTTTCTCCATTACTCATTCAGGGAAATATAATAGTCTACCTTTTTAATATTTCTCAAAAAATTTCATTCTTCTAGGAGAGGGGTTGGAGGCTAACTTTCTACAAGTTTACAGTATAAAATACAAAAATACAAAAGCAAATAGTAGGGCACTGAGGCGAGGGGAAAGGGAAGAGAGAAATGTGGAAGAAAGGGGAAAAAGGAAAAAAATATAAGGCACTGACATCCAACTCCCTCTGTTGCAGTAGAACAAGACCTCCAAGGTCCCTTATAATTCTGTTATTCTCTTGTGTTACTTGTTTACTGACTGCTTGTAGTTATAACACCATTAAAAAGTGACTTACAACTGGTCCTCACACTTCTGACCAGTGCAGCATCTCCACTGCCAAGTGGTCAAAATTTGGGTGGCAGCCAGCATGTATTTATGATAGTTGCAGCATCCCGGGGTCATGGGTTTGCTATTTGCAAACTTCCCAACCAGCTTCCAATGCCTAACAACTCACTAACAATAAGCATGCTTCACTTAACAACTTCACCGATTTGCTTAACCACACTGGAAAAAAAAAAGATCTTAAAATTGGCTGTAACTTGTTTAACAACCTCCTTGCTTCGCAATGGAAATTCGGATCCCCAATTGTAAGTTCAGGACTACCTATATCTGTGGGACATGACAGTAAGGCTTTTTACAGGGATCTGGTTCTTTTCATCGGTTGTGTATTACATTTTATGTTTGCTTCTCACCCAGAGTTCTACTGGTAAAGGGGTGGCTGCAGTGATGGTATGCTACTGGTTTGGACTGGTTCAGCCGAACCAGTAGTAAAAAAAAAAAAAGCCTCCAATGATCAGCTGACAGGAGGAAAAAAAAAATCCAATCAGCTGAGAGGGGAAAGGAGAGAAAAGCACGGGATTGGCTCTCCCATCCGCCCTCAGCTTTTCTGTTCTTTATTCTCTCAGCTGATTGGCGCTGTAGGCCTCATCTGGTGTGGGAAAAACTGCATTTGTGCATTAGGTGTTAGTGGAGCAGGTAGGATCCCACTGCTGGGTGGCTGCATAAATTTCTTAATAAAATAAAGAGTATGAAAATGAATTGAACAAAATGTTGAGCGTTCCCGGAGTTAAAATGGAGTTATGTAACTAAAATGGAGTTATGTAACTGCCGTTTGGACAGCGCTTTAGGTCAATAAAATCCCACACCACTAGACTAACAAATCGTTTCTTTCCCTGGGCCATCCGAACCGCAAATAAATACAAAGTCACTACCTTATTGAGATGTGAAAAGATGTGAAATTGCAATACCTCATTCAGATGTATAATAACATATTACTGTACAATCCATCTCTTGTGTATTACACTCGGCAAAGCGTCACAGTCAGTGTTGGATGTATATTTTGTGTATATTCGTAGATATTGCATTCTCTAATTGCAAATAGAGACGTGGGTACTCTATTTTTTATCTTCATCTTTAAGTGTTTTCATTTTATTGTATTGCGAACAGTTGCTGGGGTGCATCCACAGTTTCGTTGTACTTGTACAATGACAATAAAGTAGTTGTTCCTCCTCCTCCTCCTCCTCCTCCTCCTCCTCCTCCTCCTCCTCCTCCTCCTCCTCCTCCTCCTCCTCCTCCTCCTCCTCCTCCTCCTCCTCCTCCTCCTCCTCCTCCTCTTCTTCTTCTTCTTCTTCTTCTTCTTCTTCTTCTTCTTCTTCTTCTTCTTCTTCTTCTTCTTCTTCTTCTTCTTCTTCTTCTTCTTCTTCTTCTTCTTCTTCTTCTTCTTCTTCTTCTTCTTCTTCTTCTTCTACTAGTTTTTGCAGGAAGAAAAGCATTTTACTGGCCAGAGTGTAATAAACAGGATGTAAGATTTTGATATTTTAATGTGGCTTTTTTAAAGCCTGCGTGTTGATCTTTATTTCTGATTTGTATATCTCTTGTACACACACTCATAATTACCACCCTGTGGTCCAGCAGCACATCTGTGAACCTCCCAGAACAGATTCTATTGGCAGGAATAATTGGGGTGGAAACCTAATGGGAGGATGAGGTTGTTTAAGCCAGAAAGAAGCCACAGATGAAAGCCGATATGCTTGACCTACATGAAAGAAAGGTGACTTCAAATAATAAGTAATTCAAGGTGGATGGAAATATATCCTTCATACACTAATGTAACTGTCAACTTCATTGACTTTAATGATGTGATTCTATTTTCTTTGATGGCTATAGGACCAAATCTGCCAACAACTCAGGAGACATCAGATAGGCGACTTCCCTACATACCTCCAGGAAAGGGGTTTAGTCAGGGGGGCCCCACCTGTGGTATAGTAGATATCAACATGCACACCCAATACTACTCCCCACCCAAATGTCAAGGCAAGGTAATTTGGACAAGCTGATTTTGTAGCCATCTTTGTTTCAACAGCCAAAGTGGTCACAGAGGAAGAGGAGGAGTAAGAGGAAAGAAAAAGAAGAGGAGGACGAGGAGGAGGTGGGAAGAAGGAGGAGGAGGATGGAGGACAAAAGAAAAAGGAGGAGGAGGAGGAGGAGGAGGAGAAGAGGAGGAGGATAAAGAGGAGGAGGAGGATAAAGAGGAGGAGGAGAGGAGGAGGAGAAGGAGGAAAAAGAAAAGGAAGAGAAGGAGGAAGAAGAAGAGGAGGAGGGGGATAAAGAGGAGGTGGATTAAGTGGAGGAGGAGGAGAGCTGGGGGAGAAGAAAGAGAAGGAGAAAGAGGAAGAAGAAGGAGAAGGAGAAGTACAAGAAACACAACTATGATTATCTTCTGCTTAGTTAGCATTGAGAGAGAGAAAAAACCAGGACTCAACTCAACTACCTGGAACATTTCAAACATTACATGCAAACCTTGCTCAGTATAGAAATCCAAATTAAATCATCCTTGACCGATGGATGTCTAACCTTTCCTTGAGCCCAAAGAAGACTCCACCAGCTCCTTAGGAAATAATAGTTCTATTATCAAACTTCTCTTACTCCTAGGATATTTTCCCCTACAATTCAATCAGATCCAAGACCATTGTATTGTCTCATGCATTCTAGGACCCCTCAGAAGAGCTCTTGACCTTCTTCCCTGCGATTTGCTTTTAGATATTTGACGAATATTATCAAATCCCCCTCCTCCTCTTCCTTCTTTTTTTTGAAGGCTCATCACAGCCAGGTCTGTCAATCTTTCAAAACAGGTCAATAAATTAGACTCATCCCTCTTTCATTCCAACATTGCTTTTGACATCCAGATGGTTAGAGAAGAATCCTTCAGCTTCTCCTGGCAGCTCTTGATAGCATCTGTCCCATGGCAGCTCAATATGTCAACGGAGACAGCATCTCTGCAACATCTACGAGTTTCATTATGGGAGGGTCAATCTAACAGAGCCCTTTTATTTAAACCATCAATAAATGTGCTAATGAATGACACAGAGACACTATCTTCTTGGAATAAGGAATGGCCCTTTGGAGGAAATGAGATTTTTTTTTTCCTTTCTTTTTTAAACAGGCTGTATCTAAAAATTATTGTGCCCAACTGTACTTTGATAAGCAAGAGTGAAGATAAGTGAGACTGACAGGGTCACCCTTGAGGAATCAACAGGAAAGTGCAGGATATCCACGGCATTTCAGATCCAATGCTTTTCAACTCCAACACTCCTAACTTCTGGAGACAAGTTGCTCCACTGATGAATTGTTCTAACTGTCCAGAAATTTCTCCTTAGTTCTAGGTTAGTTCTCTACTTAATTAATTTCCTTCTGCTGCTTCCTGTCTCGCCTTCAGATGCTTTGCAGAATAGGTTGACTTCTTCTTCTTCTTAGTGGCAGCCCGTCAAATATTGGAACACAGCTATCATATCAATCCTAGACTTTCTTTTCATGAAACTAGACATACCCAATTCCTGCAACCGTTCTTCCTCATGTTTTAGCCTCCAGTCCCCTAATCACCTTGGTTGCTTTTTTCTGCACTCTTTCCAGAGTCTCAAGGCCTTTTTAAAAAAATAATGGCAATCAAAATTAGATGCAGTATTTCAAGTGTGGTTGCGGAAAGCCATTCCGCTCCTAGAAGAATGAAATATTTTGAGGAATACTAAAAAGGGTAGATTATTATATTTTTCCAAAGGGGGAAATGGAGACACATATTTTTTTAGAGTCAGAAAGCAACCCACCGCTTTCCTTAATAGCCCCAGCAGAAACTGAGAAGGCCAGCTTTTAGAAATGCAGATTTGGTAATCCATGCAAGACAGGATATTTTGAAACAAAGGCAGGATAGTAGGATTAGAAGCAGCCATCACTCAAGATCCAACACAGGACAAAGCTAAGGTAAGGACAAAGGTAAGCCACAAAAGGAATTATTGCATCACCACATTTGGAGCCGTCCAAACTTCAACCAAACTTAGCTCAGACAAACATGATCCCATAGGAATCTGACAACAGCCAATAGATTACATGTTCTTGCACAGGAACAGGAAGCTCAAGTGCAAAGCCCAAGAGAAGGTACAAATACTCCTCACCCCCAACTCAACTGCACCAGAGAACCATTTTCTCAGTGGGTTCTGCTTTATCATTAAACCTTTTTTCCAATTTTTTCCCTCCATGTTTATAGCATCTTTTTTCCCAGCTTGGAATTGAACCAGGTGGATATTTCTTCCAGAATGGTCTTACTAAGGCCTTATAAAGTGACATTAACACTTCAGGTGAACTTAATTCTATCCCTCCATTAATGCATCCTAGGACTGTGTTAGCTTTCTTGGCAGCTGTAGCACGTGGCTGGCTCATATTTAAGTGATTGTCTAGTAGGAGTCCAAGATCCCTTTCACAGTTACTACTGTTGAACCAGGCACCACTTATCTGTGTGTTTGGTTTTTCTACAGTAGCTTAAATGTAAAACCATATTTTTCTTTACATTAAATTTAATTTTGTTAGACTCCAGCTTAATATCGCTGCTTTTGCTATTGTGAGGGCAAAACTGAAGGTTGTTTTATCCTGGGCGCTTAAAGAATAGGTGGGATAGAAACCTGATAAAGAGAATTATAAATACGTACAATTATCTCTCTTCAAAACATTTTAGTGAGAAAGGGATTTAACTTGGCTAAGAAAAAAAAAAATAGATTTCTTTTAGAAGCACCACAACAGACCCAAGCAGCTTCCTTTAAGACTATTATGTTCTCTATTTTTAAACCTAGCTGAGAAATAAACTTGTTTACTTTTGCTCCTATTTTTATACCTGGATGTTTTGTCAGATTTGCTTCAGGTCAGCCTTTTCCAAGATCACTTTTTTTTAAAAAAAAAAAAGTGTATCCTCTTAGAAAAGACAAAGGGTGGGGAAATACAGGCATTTCTCACTGACAAAATTATTATATTTGCATTTGCTGCAAAGAAAATTGGAAGCTTCTTTATATTTTCTTCTTCTTTATATCTTTTGTATCTTTTCTTTTTACACTTTTGTCATTCCTTTGACCCTTTTCTCTCCCTTTCTTCTTTTCCTTTCTTCATATTAGTTTTTATCATTTTTTTTTAAAAAAAGCTGTTAATGAAATTTATCTACATTTTATAAATGATGTATTTACTCTATGGTGCCATCTAGGGGCCTACCATAAACATTACAATGGTCAGGCTTTAGGTCAAGGGTCTTCAAACTTGGCAAGTATAAGACTTGTGGATTTCAACTCCCAGAATTCCTGAGCTAATATGACTGGAGGAGGAATTCTGGGGGTTGAAGTCCACAAGTCTTAAATCTGTCAAATTTGAATACCCCTGCTTTAGGTAAAGGTAAAGGTTTAGGTTTCCCTCACACATACATGCTAGTCATTTCCGACTCTCGGGGGCGGTGCTCATCTCCATTACAAGGCCAAAGAGCCAGCGCTGTCCGAAGACATCTCCATGGTCATGTGACCGGCATGACTAAACCCTGAACGCACATGGAACGCTGTTACCTTCCCACCAAAGGGGTCCCTATTTTTCTACTTGCATTTTCACATGCTTTCAAACTGCTAGGTTGGCAGAAGCTGAGACAAGTCACGGGAGCTCACTCCATTACGTGGCGCTAGGGATTCGAACTGCCGAACTGCTGACATTTCTGATCGACAAGCTCAGCATCTTAGCCACTGAACCACCACGTCCCTTTTGGGGTTTATTCTGAGTTCCATATTTTCAATTTTCAGTGGCTTTGCTACTGGATATTTGGTCAATCGGAATTGTAGTATGTACTTATTAAAGATACCCAATTCCTATGTTTTAATCTAATTATCTTAGTTGCTCTTCTTTGCACTTTTTCCAAAATCTCAACATCTTTTTGGTGACCAAAACTGGATGCAGTACTGCAGGTGTGGTCCTACTAAGAATTCAATGTGATCTTGATTCTATGCCTCTGTTTATACAACCAAGGATTGTATAAGCTTTTTTTGGCTGCTGCCACACATTGCTGGCTCATGTTCAAGTGATTGTCCACTAGGACTCCAAGGTCCCTCTCACAGTTACTGTTTTTGAGCCAGGTTTCATCTAATCTGTACTTGTACCTTTGTTTCCCTCCTAGCTAAGGGCTTTTCTCTACAATACAACATACAATACATTACAATCATGTTGCACCTATCTTCAAACAGGAAAAAGATGCCCTTGGATATTACAAACTTGACACCTATCCTGGGCCAGGCCTCCAAGCAGATGATTGAACAGCATGTGGTTCCTTTAGTAACCATGAACAAGAACTAGCATGTGTTTGTCACAAACATATTCTACCAGATTAACCTCAACTGCCTTTGTTTTGAGAGAAATACAGGCTTAAAAGACTGGGGAAATGGTACGACATTTAGAAAAAGCATTTGACACTATATTCTCATCCATAACACAATAAAAGATGGGTAGCTTTTACAACCACTAGAAGCATTAATCATGGGAGGAATGCTAACATTCGGAAAGCCTTTGTAAACGAATCCCGCATCAACCTACAGTGCAGTGGAGAGTCAAAGAGATTGTGGTAATCAATATTTTGATTAATGAAGGTTTTGAGTGCATGATTAATGGATGAAGGTTTAAATGAATGAAAGTTTCAAGTGTACGATAATCACATCCTCCGATGGTACAAAGTTAATGCTGGATGAGTTAGAGGTTATTTTGGAAGGCAAAGGGAAGGTTTAAAAAGATTTAGACAGCTGTTAAACATGAGGTGTAGGCAGTGATGCGATTCAAGTAATTTAACAACTGGTTGTTCCTAATGACCAGCTGGGTAGGTGTGGCCAACTTGATGTCACTCACAGCAAGATGGGACCGTGCAGGCAGGCTGAAGTGGTGGTGGCAATGGCCAGAGCCTTAATGCTGGGAGGGGAAGGGCAAAGGGCAGGGCCAGCCAGTGGTGGGATCAACTGGTTCCCCAAACTGCGCAAAAAGTTAACAACCTGTTCAGATGAATCGGTGTGAACCAGCTGAATCCCACCACCGGTTGCAGGACATAGGAAGCTGTTTAGTAGAGGAAAATGCAAAATTCTGCATCTGGGGAGAAGGGAAAAAACGAAATACACAAGTAGTAGAAGATGGAGGAAACCCAGCTTGCCAGTAGTACATGTGAAAGGGATCCAGGCATTCTACTAGAGATCACAAGTTGAACATGAAAAACTAGTGTGATCCAATTGGTTAAGAAAAAAAAAAGATGCAATTGATTAAAAGACAAATGCTATTTAGGGATGTATTAATAGAAACAAAAAGTCCAGATCAGAGGAACTAATGGTCAACCTAAGGAGTCTCCAAACTTGGCAACTTTAAGACTTGTGGAGTTTAACGCTCTGAATTCCCCCAGCCAGTAAGTCCACAAGTCTTAAAGCTGCCAAGTTTGGAGATTCCTGGTCTACTCTATTCCATCTTGGCCAAGTCCCAGATCGGAGCATTTCCTACAAGCAATGAATCAATGGAACACTTTGCCTTTTAAAATTGTGGCTGTTTTATCACTGGATTTTTTCAAAAATAGACTGGACCAACCATTGGTTGTCCGGGATGGCATAAAGCAGTGGTGGCTAACCTTTTTGGGCTCCTGTGCCAAAAATTGTGTGCGCAATTGCGCTCGCATGCTCACATGGCAGCACCAGAAGGCAATGCACGCACCTGCCTATCCCCCCAGCGTATGCACATGCAATCCCTCCACCACTGTCCCCCCCCAGCTGCCCCTTACCTGCTCTGTGCCTCCCAACTGATTTTCAGCCTGGTTGAATCCTTTTTCGGCCTCCCAGAGGCTTGAGGAAAATTTCTGCAGCCTTTGCAGGCCGAAAAATGGGCCTGTTTCATCACTTTTGGTATTTCCGGAAATACAGGAAGTGATGAAAGGGGCCTATTTTTTGGCCTGCAAAGGCTTTCCTCAAGCCTCTAGGAGGCT
This sequence comes from Hydrophis major, assembly GCA_033807585.1. Classification (NCBI taxonomy): domain Eukaryota; kingdom Metazoa; phylum Chordata; class Lepidosauria; order Squamata; family Elapidae; genus Hydrophis; species Hydrophis major. Next base: position 137,281,200 of record CM066332.1, on the reverse strand, counting down.
AAAAAACAGGCCAAAAATCAGCTGTGAGGCACGCACATGCGCAGTGAGGTAAGTTTGCCTATGGCTCGCGTGCCCACACAAATGGCTCTGTGTGACATAGGTTTGCCATCAAGCGCATAAAGGCACGTGTGACATAGGTTTGCCATCAAGCGCATAAAGTCTCCTATCTTGAGCAGGGGCTTGATCTAGAACAGTGGTGCTGAATCTTTCTGGCTCCTTGGACCAGCAGCAGAAATGATGATGGTGGCAGGTTTCGCGCATGTGCCCACCACTTGTGCAAATGAACCTTTATGTGTTCACATGCTCATCTGCTGCTTGTGCAACCTAGTTCCCAATGGGCCATGGACTGTGGAATATCACCAAAGTCCATTCAGCCCTATGATTCCATAATCCTACATTCAGCAAAGAGCTGCTAAGAGGATGAGGGTTAGGATTAGGGTTAGCACTGATGATGTTACCTAGTTGGGTCATGAAATGTCTACAAAAAAGCAACCAGGCGCACAGTTCCAACCCGATGAGCAACAAATATTCTCTTCTATTAATACTCTAAAGATTGCATCAGGAAGCCTAAAGGTCAAGAATGAACCAAAGGAGAAAAAAAAAACAGGGTTCTTTCCCCATTCCACACACGCCTCTAAACCAATGGTTGAAACTACAGGAAGTAGATTCAGACTATGTTTTAGATTTCAAGATGGTAAGTAAATTGCCCAAGAATCCAGCTTACAAATTAGTCCTTAAATACCACAGTTCAAGACTGAATTTATCTTTTCATGTACAGTCCTCCAGCCTCCAAAATACACTCCCCTCTCTCCCTCACCCTCTCCCTCCTTCCTCTCTCCCTCCCACTCCTCCCACTCCTCTATCAGTTGTTCATTTCTTATTTTTAGAGCAATTCAGCTGTCTCTAAAATGTTTTCATGCCTCCAACAAATGCTGACACCCTTCCCATCTTTTCTCTCCTCTCCCAATTCTTTCCCATTCACCCTTGATTTTTCCAAACTCCTCCTTTCACACTTGGAGGCTCTCATAGCCTCCTCCTCTCCTCTCCTGTCCAACTTTTCCTTCTTCTCTTTTTCCTGGCAGGACGGGTGCATTTCAAGCCCACGTGCTTATCTCCATAACGTTTATCTTTATTTTGTAAGCGTATCACTGATGAATCCACATAGCTTTGGTAATCAAGCCGCAAGCGGGACTGATCTTCTCTTTGAAGGCCTCACAGCCCTGCCTCCTTTTCTTAAAAATAAAAACAAAAATAATAATAATGTTCAAGTATATTATCTCGTGCCACCCTTCCCAAGGAACCTTCTTTGCTTTCCATCTGACGGGGATGTTAAAGAACATCTCCTTTGCATCAGGTTAACCAGCAGGGGTGGGCCGCTGAGGGTTCACAAGGGGTTCGGGAGAGCCCCTAGTTAAGAATCTGTAAAGTTTGGAGAACCCCCAAATCCCATTCCTGACTGGCCCTGCCCACCCTACCTGGGCCCTCCCAGGAGTCCCCACATGGCCCATTTTGGATGCAGTTAAGTGCAGGGTGCGTGTGGAGGCTCGGGGAGAGTGAAAAATGGGCTTCCCGGAAGTTCAGGAAGGCTGGAAAGGGGCCTGTTTCTGGCTTCCAGAGAGCCTCCGGAACCTGAGGAGGCTGTTTTCGCTCTCCCGGAGGCACGAGGAAAGCCTCCGGGGCCCATGGAGGGCGAAAACGCCCACCCCACCATGATGCAGGTGTCAGGATTCTGGCAGTTACTCATGAGCCCCAAGTCACACTCCCAAAACTAAAAAAGATTTATTTGAAGGTAACATTCTATGTCCGGCATTTACCTGGGCGTAGCCAACTCTGTGATATGTAATTCATTGTCACCCTTGAACCTGCTCCCCCCCCCGCAACTCCTCTGGCTGTATCATCCAATGAAACATGTCCATAGCCGAGAGTCATCAATCATGCTCTCCAATTAGATTTTTGTGTGGCAGAAGCTTCAGTCATCTAATCAGTCTTTGAAGAAAATATGAATGGAATGTGCTTTCGATTTCACACTGCCACCTGCCCTTTGAAACTCCCACCCTTCTTTCTGTTGTCATAAAACGTGTATACAAAATGTTTTATATGTTGCCATCAGGAGGCTGAATAGGCCATGCCTACCCAGCAACCGGGCAGACAACCTCCTGCTAAAAAATTTTAAACCCACCCCTGAGTGTTAAAGAACACTCTGTTGCATCAGATTAACCAGTAAATAATCAATTGTTTTGGTGCATGATTGTGATATAATTTACAGAACAGCACAGCTAAGTGACAATGTCCATTTGAAGCAAATATCACCCCTCCAACACATAAATCTGGTACCTGAGGAGTAAGAAAGGGTCCTCAAGACCTAAGATGGAATTTTATCATATTGGGTGAAAAAGTATGCCTTTTATTTATTGTTCGTGTTATCCCGCCTTTATTTTTTTACAAACAATTCAAGGCAGCAGACATACATAATGCTCCTTCCTCCCCGCTATTTTTTCCACAACAGCAATCCTGTGAGCTGGGGTGTGCTGAGAGAGAGGCGGGGAGACTGGCTCAAAGTCACCCCAGATGGCTTTCATGCCTACGCAGGATTAGAGCTCACAAGTCTCCTGGTATCTAAGAGGATAACAACAGAGTTTGAGGGGACTTTGGAGGTCTTCTAGTCCAACCCTCTGCTCAAGCAGGAGATCCTATACCATTTCAGACAATTGATTGTCCAGTCTTCTTAAAAGCCTCCAGTGATGGAGTCACCCACAACTTCTGAAGGCAAGCTGTTCCACTGACTAATTGTTCTTACTGGCAGAAAAATTATCCTTAGTTCTAGGTTGCTTCTCTCCTTGGTTAGTTTTCACCCATTGCTTCTTGTCCTGCCTCTTCAGATGCTTTGGCTAATATGTCGACCCTCACCTACACCAAACTGGCTCTCAAATGATCTCATATAATTTTGCCGTATCAAAATTATAATCTGACATGATTCATGTTGATGGCTGGAGACCTTTAAATGTGTATCTTCTTATTCCTAAGCCCCAAAAGCTCTTGTGACATCCTTACCTTAGAATGGAATGGAATGGAATGGAGTAGAGTAGAGTAGAGTAGAGTGAGTAGAATAGAGTAGAGTAAGTAGAGTAAGTAGAGTAGAGTAGAAGAATAGAACAAAAGAATAGAACAAAAGAATAGAACAAAAGAATAGAATAAAAGACTAGAATAGAATAGAGTAGGACAGAACAGAACAGAACAAGACAGGACAGGACAGGACAGGACAGAATAGGATAGAAGAGTTGGAAGCGACCTCGGAGGTCTTCTAGTCCAGCCCCTTGCTTAGGCAGGAAACCCTATGCTATTTCAGACAAATTATTGTCCAATCTTTTCCATTTTTGGAGCATTCACAACTTCTGAAGGCAAGCTGTTCCACTGACTAATTGTTCTTACTGGCAGAAAAATTATCCTTAATTCTAGGTTGCTTCTCTCCTTGGTTAGTTTTCACCTATTGCTTCTTGTCCTGCCTCTTCAGGTGCTTTGGCTAATATGTCGACCCTCACCTACACCAAACTGGCTCTCAAATGATCTCATATAATTTTGCCATATCAAAATTATAATCTGACATGATTCATGTTGATGGCTGGAGACCTTTAAATGTGTATCTTCTTATTCCTAAGCCCCAAAAGCTCTTGTGACATCCTTACCTTAGAATGGAATGGAATGGAACGGAATGGAGTAGAGTAGAGTAGAGTAGAGTGAGTAGAATAGAGTAGAGTAAGTAGAGTAAGTAGAGTAAGTAGAGTAGAGTAGAAGAATAGAACAAAAGAATAGAATAAAAGACTAGAATAGAAGAGAGTAGGAGAGAACAGAACAGAACAAGACAGGACAGGACAGGACAGAATAGGATAGAAGAGTTGGAAGGGACCTCGGAGGTCTTCTAGTCCAGCCCCTTGCTTAGGCAGGAAACCCTATGCTATTTCAGACAAATTATTGTCCAATCTTTTCCATTTTTGGAGCATTCACAACTTCTGAAGGCAAGCTGTTCCACTGACTAATTGTTCTTACTGGCAGAAAAATTCTCCTTAGTTCTAAATTGCTTCTCTCCTTCATTAGTTTCCATCCATTGCTTCTTGTCCTGCCTTTCAGGTGCTTTGGAAAATAGCTTGACTCCCTCTTTCTTTGGGGCAGCCCCTGAGATATTGGAGCACTGCTATCATGTCAATATGTCTTGGTCTTGCAAATGTTCTTGTGTTCATAATACAGCTGTGCCTGCCATCCCTCAAAATTGTAAAGCTGCTGCTAGGATGGAGGAAGAACCGCGATGACACCAGGGCAATCCACCCATACAGAATGGCACCAAAAGACTCGATTTCCTTCATAGATTTTGTCAAATAGGGCATTCATTTGCAAGCTGTAATATTTGATGGATTGGCTGTTTTCTTCCTGCAGGGATGCTGCATTGCAGCGTACAAGCAGCTCTGAATACTGTCTTCGTGTGCATGAGAAGGTTGTGGGCAACGCCTGCTGTATTTCTATCCTACAGCAATGCAAGTTGTCTATGTTCCTGTGTCCATTTGCTCTGAATTGAAGGAAATTCTGATTTTCCAGTTGGAAGAAAGCCTTTTTTGGAGACAGACAAGATCCCATTGGCTTCTGCTATGTCGCTCAGGCAGCAAAAATTTTGTTCAGAAGGCATGGCCTGTGTCTGTTCCAAAAGGCACCCTATTTGCTCTGATTGATCTCCTGCAATCTACTGGGGATTCGTAGCTAGCAGCCAAAGATTCTCCTCCCTCCCTCCCTCCCTCCCTCCCTTCCTCCCCCCTTCCTTCCTCCCTTCTCCTTCTTCCCTCCCTCCTGTCCCTTCTCCCTTCTTCCTTCCTTCCTTTCCTCCCTCCCCCTTCCTTTATCTCTTCTCATTCCTTTCTATCCTCCTTCCCTCTTCCTTTCCCCCTTTTCCTTCCTTCCTTCCTTCCTTCCTTCCTCCCTTCCTCCCTCCCTTCCTTTCCTTCCTCCCCCTTCCTTTCTCCCTTCTCCTTCCTTCCTTTCCTCCCTCCCTCCCTCCCCCTTCCTTTCCTCTTTCTCCTTCCTTCCCTACCTCCCCCTTCCTTTCTCCCTTCTCCTTCCTTCCTTCCTTCCTTCCTTCCTTCCTTCCTTCCTTCCTTCCTTCCTTCCTTCCTTCCTTCCTTCCTTCCTTCCTTCCTTCCTTCCTTTCCTACCTCCCCCTTCCTTTCTCCCTTCTATTTACTTACTTACTTATCGTACTTTATTGAGGGGAGGAAAGCACTTAACAGCATAAAAAGAGCTTGTTGGGTTAAACCAAAGCTTGCCTTAATTCCATAATTTGTTTCCTGCAGCAGCCAGCTGTTAATGCTTCTCAATCTTGCCAACTTGAAGATGTATGGACTTCAACTCCCAGAATTCCCCACCTGCATGCTGAAAACTTTCATAAATACATGCCAGTTGCCAAGCACATGAATTTTGATCCCGTGACAGTGGGGAATGCTGCAATGGTCATAGATGTGAAGACCTTTTCAGTGCCATTGTAACTTCAAATGGTCACTAAATAGTGGTCAATTGACAATACAGAATTGTATACAATATTCCAAATGAAGATGTGTCATATTATAGGTCTGTGTAAGGGCATGAAAATGTCATTCTAATGCAACTTTAAGCCTGGAGGACTTCAACTTTGGCAACTTTAAGCCTGGAGGACTTCAACTTCCAGAATTCCCAAAATGGACCTGTTTCTGGCTTCCAGAGGCCCCCCAGGACCTAGGGGAGACTGTTTTCACCCTCCCAGAGGTCCAAGGGAGCCTCCGGATCCCGGGGAAGGTAAAAAACAGCCAAACTGGAAGTTCTGGTAGACCATGCCCACCATGGCCAGAACGACCCAGCAACCGGGCAGCAAAACCAATTGCTTGGATTTTTGAATCTCACCCCTGGACTGGCACCAGAGAGCCTCAATTTCTTCCACCTTCCTCCCAGCCATAGAAGCTTTCTTTAAAAAAACAATTTTATTAAAGTTTGCAGTTTCAAAGGTAAAAAAGTTAATACAGCTCAAAAAGGATAAAAAAAAAAACAGAGGATAGAAGATTCAGAAAAGGAATTCTAAAAAAAAAATAGAAAAGGAAAAAATATGATGATATCAAAGGAAAAGAAGAGAAATATAGAAAAAAAATAAACCTCCCCTCTCATTACAACAAAGACATATTCAATAATGTTATCACCATCCTAATAATACAACAAAATATCCAGTTTATCTATGAAAGCAGGCAATTATAAGATTAATTTCTATGTCCTTTGTATCCAAATATCCTTAAATCCATCCAAAGTTAAAGAATTTTGTTCCTTTTTCTATTAGTAAATCAAATTTAAGTGTTGATTGCCTTTAATTATAATATTTATGTCTTTCTGGTTCCCTCTAGTGTCCATATGTCAAAATAGCATCTTATCAGTTTTTCCCCTAAAGCAACAGCATTTTCCAATTGGAAAATTTCCAAAAAATTAATCTGAATTTTTTTTTCCAAACCTCTCTGGATCCTTAATCTGTTTATAACTTTTTGAAATCAAAATTCCATGACCCTTTTGCTATCCCTGCTGGGGTTTTTTTTTTTTAAAGAAAAGTCCTTAATCTTCCACTTAAAACTTCTTTCTCCAAAGATTTTGAAGGAGATTCACCCGCTGAACGTTGTAAACTTTGCTGATTTGATGGTTAATAGCTGAAAAGCAATTATAAAGCAATTCTAAGCATGATTTTAAAAATGATGGTTGGCTGAGTTTTTTTTGAGGGACCTTGGAAGTCTTCTAGTCCACCCCCCCCCTGCTCAAGTAGGAGACCCTATACCATTTCAGATAGGTGGGTGTCCAGTCTTTTCTTAAAAACCTCCAGTGTTAGGAAGTTTCTCTTCAATTCCAAATTGCTTCTCTCCTTGATTAGCTTCCATCCATTGTTTCTTGTCCTGCCTTCTGATGCTTTGAAAATAAATTGACCCCCTCCTCTTTGTGGCAGCCTCTCAGATACTGGAAACCTTCTATCACAGGGGTCTCCAACCTTGGCTCCTGGAAGCCTGGCGGACTTCAACTCTCAGAGTTCCACAGCCAGCAAAGCTGGCTGTGGAATTCTGGGAGTTGAAGTCCGCCAGGCTTCCAGGAGCCAAGGTTGGAGACCCCTGTTCTATCATGTCCCCTCTAGCCCTTCTTTTCTCTAGACTAGCCAAACCCAAACCCTGCAATTTAACTTTTTGTTGTCTTTCCAGTTGTGGGCTATTATTTGTTTTGCTTCTTCTAGAATCTTTGTTATCCTGCTACAATTAGGTATTCTTTTCAAAAAAAAAAAATCTGCTATGTTGCTTGGGAACTCATGGAGCTTAATTGCAGTGAGTTTTTCAATTTATCGTTTCTTAGGTATTATACCTTGTTTGTGAATGGCTGCTACGCCCTCCACCAATCATCTTGTGAGTAGCCTCATAAACAGGAAGGAGCCAATTTAAGGCTCCCTGTGAATTTCTGACAAGCTAAAAATGATACACTGAGCGGCAGAACAATAGGGAGGCCACATAAAATATTAACTGCCCTTTAAATCACATTAATCTTCCTCTTTTTTTTCTCCTTTGAAAGGATCAAACAGAAGCAGCACGCTACAGGTTGACTTATAATGATTTCTTTAGTGACCATTCAAAGTTACAATGGCACTAAAAAGTGACTTATGGCCATTTTTCACACTTACAACCACTGCAACATCCCTGGGGTCATGTGATCAAGATTTGGATGCTTGGCAACTCACTCATATTTACGGTGGCAGTGTCCCCAGGGTCACATGACCCCCTTTTGACAGTGGTGAAATGCTACCGGTTCCCCCAAACTGGTAATTAAAAAAACCTCCAACGATCAGCGGGGAAGAGAAAAAAGAGAAAAGTGCAGGATCGACCCTCCCACTCGCTCCCGTGCTTTTCTGTTCTTTATCCTCTGAGATGATTGGCATGGCAGGGCCTCAGCTGGTGTTTGGAAAGCTGAACACGTGTGTTAGGTGTGCACGCAATCACCAAACCGGTCGGAAAACTGGTAGAATCTCATCACTGCCTTTTGCAACCTTCTGACCAGCAAAGCCAATGGGGAAGCCAGATACACTTGATAACCATGTCGCTCACTTAACAACTGTCATTCACTTAACAACTTTGGCCAGAAAGGTCATAAAACGTGCCAGAATTCACTTAACAAACATGTCACTTAGCAATCCAAAAAGCTTGCACTCAATTGTATCTTTCAGTCAAAAATTATCCGTATGCAGGTTAAAATGTTCTGCAGTCTAAGAGGCAAATGGATTTCATATCCTTTCTTGCAGTGGATGTGAGCAATGCAAAGAATTGACTGCCCTAATTTTAGTGAGAAAATCCCTGCGCTCTAATACTCCTTTTTTTTTTTTTGGTAATAGTATTGCCAGAAATATGAAGTTCTTTGTGGAATAGATATATTTCCTTCCTTCCTTCCTTCCTTCCTTCCTTCCTTCCTTCCTTCCTTCCTTCCTTCCTTCCTTCCTTCCTTCCTTCCTTCCTTCCTTCCTCTCCCTTCCTTTCTCCCTCCCCCTTCTCTTCTCCATCCCTCTTCCTTGCTTCCTTCCTTTTTCCCTCCCTCCTTCCTTTCCTCCCTCTCTCCCCTTCCTTTTTCCTTTCTCTTTCCTTCCTTTCCTCCCTTCCTCTCTGTCCTTCCTCCCTTCTCTTTCCTTCCTTGCTTTCTCCTCCCTCTCTTCCTCCACCTCCCTTTCTCCCTTCTCTCTTCCTTTCCTCCTTCTTTCCTGTCCTCCCTCCTTCCCTCTTTCTTTCCTCCCTCCCTCCCTCCCTCCCTCTCAGTAATACTCTTAGTCCAAGGGTGTCAAACTCAATTTAATTGAGGGTCGCATTTGGGCTGTAGTTGATCTCGGGGGGGGGGGGACGACAGGCATGGCCGACTGGGTGGGTGTGCCTGACTGGGTGGGCATGGCTAGTTTGATGCCCCTCTCCACACTGTTGGCATGTTTCCTCTTTTGCATTGGGTAGACCAGGTTGAAGTGACCCGGGCCAGCCCCTTCCATTTTCCAGGACAGCCCCATGGGCCGGATCCAACTACATTGTGGGCCAGATTTGGGCATTGAACTTGACACTCCTGTCTGAGTCCACAGAGAAAAGAAAGATCTTCCTCACTTGCTCCTTTTATGAAGACTTCATTTCCTAAACATATATACCCATCCCAAAAGGGCTGAAATTGGAAGGGGGAACAGAAGCGGCTACGTCTCCTGCCTCCCAGTCTGAGTAAGGCCAATTTCCTTTATTTATAACATCTGTACAGTTCCCCCATCTTGAACAATTCATCAGAGTGAGGGGATGTCATTGTCCTTGACTGTTACCTCCATCCTTTGCAATCAAATATTTTGGACTGAGTTGCAAAGCAGAGCTGATGGAAGGCATGACACGGGTGCTCATCGGAACGGAAAGATCAGGATTTATACTGATGGATCTAGGACATGTTTATTCTCGAGTTCTCATCCATAAAACTTTAAATAATGCTCCGAACAACTTTTTTTTTTTTTTTTTGAGCCATAGCCAGAAGTTCATTTTATTCTTTCTTTCTTTTTCTTTTTTGGTCCTGGTAGGAAGTGGAATAATTTAGTATTACATCAAATATAACTACATTCCTTCAGCAATGAGATATGACAGCTCCACGTAAGGACTGTAGTTCAGGATTTAGTCACTGAGGGAAAACTTTGAAGTGAATAAAAGTCAACTTCTTCCACTTTTATACAAGAAGCACACATGACAAAGGATGAGGATTTTTTTTAACCAGGAGCAGCCTCTATTTTTCTTCCACTCAAATTGGGTTTGATTTTCAGAAACTCTCTGGCAAGTCCCTGAAATTTTCTTGGCAAGTTTTTTCAGAAGTCGTTTGACATTGCCTCCTTCCTAGGATTAAGAGAAAGAGACTGGCCCAAGACCACCCAACTAGCTTTGTGCCTAAGATGGGACTAGAATCTCAGGAGCACATCACAAATGGATGCTGTGATAATTTTTGGAACCAGAGGCTGTGGAGGAGTATCAGACAAAAGAGATTATCTCTTCTTAAAAACTTCCAGGATTGAAGCATTTACAACTTCTGGAGGCAAGTTGTTCCACTGATCTAATGGTCAGGAAATGTCTCCTTAGTTCTAAATTGCTTCTCTCCTTGATTAGTTTCCACCCGTTGTTTCTTGTCCTGCCCTCAGGGGCTTTGGAGAATAGTTTGACTGCCTCTTCTTTGGGGCAGCCCCTGAGATATTGGAAGACTGCTATCCTGTCACCTCTACTCCTTCTTTTCATTAAACGAGACATCATCAAAACAGACAAAATGGCAGTTGTGACTTTAAGTTTGCAGTCACTAACTTGCCACAATTCTCCTGCTAGGAAGGATTAATGTCAGTCGTCTCTGCCAAGCGCCCGTAGACAAGACAAGAAATAATGGATGGAAATGTATTAAAGAAAGAACCAACCTAGAATTAAGGAGAAATAAATGAGAACAATTAATCAGTGGAATAGCTTGTCTCCAGAAATTGTAGTTGCTTCAACACTGGAGGTTTTCAACAAGAGACTGGATAGCCCCTCATCAGAAATGATAAGATAGAGTCTTCTGCTTGAGCAGGGGGTTGCTCTAGAAGACCTCCAAGGTCCCTTCCAACTCTGCTATTTTATGTTCTATGTCTCCTTCCCAGCTGTTCTCAGAGTATATCTCAAGCTAGTAGTTGCTTAGATCTGGCGAGATTCTGTCTATAGGTAAAGAAATTAATCTTTGTTGTTATTGTTAGTTGCGAAGTCGTGTCTGACCCATCGTGACTCCATGGACAATGTTCCTCCAGGCCTTCCTGTCCTCTACCATCCTCTAGAGTCCATTTAAGTTCACTGCTTCAGGGACTCCATCCATCCACCTCCTTCTCTGCCGTCCCCTTCTTCTTCTTTGGCCCTCCATCGTTCCCAGCATGAGGCTCTTCTCCAGGGAGTCCTTCCTTCCTTCTCATGAGGTGGCCAAAGTCTTTGAGTTTCCTCTTCAGGATCTGGCCTTCTAAATAGCTAATCTTAAATAAAGAACTAATCTTAAGTAACTCCATATCATGCTTGGTTCTTGAGGCAGGATACAATCCCTTTTGTTTAAAACTTGGCTTTTCCTCCAAACCCTGGATTAGGTCATTATCATGGCTTGTTTTAGCTGTGATGTGTGTTTCCTGTGTTACATATTGTCCTTTTTTGTTTATTTTGTTTGCTTTAGATCTGGACTGGTTTGAGACTAAAACATACGATGAACAGTTGCAGGAACTGGGCCTGGCTAGTCTAGTGAAGAGAAGGACCAGGGGAGACAGGATAGCAGTCTTCCAATATTTGAGAGGCTGCCACAGAGAGGAAGGGGTCAAGCTATTTTCTAAAGCACCCAAAGGCCAGACAAAGAATAATGGATGGAAACTGAACAAGGAGAGATTGAACATGGAAATAAGGAGAAATTTTCTGACAGTAACAATGGAACAGCTTGTCTTTGGAAGTTGTGAGAGCTTCATCACTTGAGACTTTCAAGAAGAGATTGGGCTGCCATTTGTCAGAAATGGTGTAGGGTCTCCTGTTTCTCTGGGCAGGGGGTTGGACTAGATGACCTACAAGGCCCCTTCCAACTCTGTTAATCTGAATCTGAATAATACATCGCTCAGAGATGGCTTTGACTAAAGGTGGCCTTATAAATTTGAAACTTAATTACAGTACTTCGCTAACTAAAACTTACATACCTAAAATATAAATCATGGACAATGACAGCCTCTCTGAAATCTAATCCCCTCTTGAAATAAAATCATGCCTACCATGATCTGTGCTTTTAAGATGATGTGACACATCAGCAGGTTCAACCGCACCATGTCCTAAATAATTTTCCTTGCTTGTTTGCACTTGATGATTTACAACTTTACATAAGTCAAAGTTATTCAAAGGTTTGAATCCTTTTGTGATTTATTCCTTGAGACACGAATAAAGTCATGCACGTCAACATTTTCAACTGAAAGTATTCTAGATGGATTGAAAACCCCTTGAGTTTTTAATCTTCTGTACACAAAAGAAAAAAAAATCTTGATATTGCTAGAGAGAACAGATGCAAACATACATGTCTTACTGCTATCTGCATACAAAGAGACAGATAATACTGGACAACAGATAATACTGGGCAGATAATACTGGACAACAGCAAGTTACAGTAGCCCAAGAAACTAGAATACTGTAGTAAATAAGAAGCCAAGTACAAAGAAGAGAATTCTAACATTACAGAATAGAACATGGGTGTCAAACTAGCCATGTCACATTGCAGTCACTTTGATGTTTTGCTATGTTTTTCCCCTTTGCAGTGTTGGGGTGGTCATTCAGCCCGTGGGCCACCGGTTTGAAATAGAATAAGAAAAAACAGAGTTGGAAGGGATCTTAGAGGTCTTCTAGTCCAACCCCCCTGCTCAAACAGGAGACCCAGTACCATTCCAGACAAATGGCTATCCAATCTCTTCTTAAAAACTTTCAGTGTTGGAGGATTCACAACTTCTGGAGGCAAGTTTTTCCATTGATTAATTGTTCTAACTGTTCAGAAATTCTCCTTAGTTCCAAGTTGCTTCTCTCCTTGATTAGTTTCCACCCATTGCTTCTTGTCCTGCCTTCAGGTGCTCTGGAGAATAGCTTGACCCCCCTCTTCTTTGTGGCAGCTTCTCAAATATTGGAATATTGCTATCATGACTCCTGCGGTCCTTCTTTTCTTTAGACTGGCCATACCCAGTTCCTACAACTATTCGCCATCTGTTTTAGTCTCCAGCCCCGTAATCAGTTTTGTTGCTCTTCTCTGCACTTTTTCCTAAAGTCTCAACATTTTTTTTATATTGTAGTGACCAAAACTGGACACTGTTGTGGTTAGCCAGCAGCAGGTGCGGACAGCTGAGGAGAGCAAGAACATAGATGAGGGGCCAGGACCATTAGGGAGTGAACTGTTGCCTTCAGAGATTGTGGGGGCTGGCAGCAGTGATGAGGAGGTTCCCGAGGAGCCTGTGCCAAGTGCGCATGCATGAAGGATTGTTTGGAGGAAAGAGCAGCTACAACAGCACGGGCGACTCAGAAATAAGGCTGCAAGGTAATGGCCCCTCCTTCAACAAGATAAAAGCCAGCTGTGAAAGGAACGTACTTTGCAGAAGGCAAAGACGTTTTGAAACTCCAGCCACGTGGACATTCCAGTATCCTGAGTTTGTATTTGAAGATTCTTCTACTGCAAATTATTTCTTGTCTGTTATCTTTTGGCAAGTCTCGCACAGTTTGGCAAGGCTTGTGCTTATCACAACTAATTATTTTGTAAAGGCATGGTTTCTATTCCTTTTGGATTGTGTTTGATTTGTTGGAAAAGGGCGTGGGTCAGAACAGATGCAGTGTTCCAAACGTAGTCTTATCAAGGCATTATAAATTGGTATTAACATTTCACGTGATCTTGATTTTTGGTCAGTGAGCCTCTCCCCCTCATTTTTGCAGAGACAAATGAGAAACATGTCCAAACAGAGAAAATGAAGGCAAGCAGATCAAGTAGGCAAGCAAACGCACATTCTTGGAAAACCTACCCTTTGAGGTGGCGAGAAGGACATCCCATCACTACTTGCAGAAGCAGCCCAAAAGCTTCATGGTCTGAGTTGAAAAACCATGGAATCTAATCTTCGTGGTGATTCAAAGCTTCACCTGAACCCTCAGACATTTAATGCAAATTATAGTGGACCAGGTCTGCCGAGTTTTGAATTAGCATCAACTCCAGCTGAGTGGCCACTACCCCATCAGCAATGCAATGAAATTAGAAGAGATACTCTCCATGGTGCTGATTTTGTTACCTTTATAATAGCTACCCAAAGGTGCTTCTTCCCCAAAATAACTGGACTTTCTTGGGGTTTTCTTTCTTTCTTTCTTTCTTTCTTTCTTTCTTTCTTTCTTTCTTTCTTTCTTTCTTTCTTTCTTTCTTTCTTTCTTTCTTTCCTTCCTTCCTTCCTTCCTTCCTTCCTTCCTTCCTTCCTTTTTTCCTTCCTTCCTTCCTTCCTTCCTTCCTTCCTTCCTTCCTTCCTTCCTTTCTTTCCTTGTTTTTGAAAACATTTTGCTTCTCATCCAAGAAGCTTCTTCAGTTCAGCTTCTTGGATGAGAAGCAAAAAGTTTTTTAAAAACTCAACACCCATGTTAAACTCAAGGCCTGTGGGCTGGATCCAGCCTGTGGAGCATTTAGATCTGGCCCACGGGGCCACCCTGGAAACAGTGAAGGACCGCCTCGCATTGCCTCTGCCAGTGAAAACAGAGCTTGGGAGGGCTGTACAGGTCCCCCCAAGGTCCGTTTTCAGCCATTGTCACTGGTAGAGGGCTGCAGGAGCCTGTCATGGCCAAAAATGGGGCTCGGGAGCCCATTTCTCTTGCAGAGCTCTTGGACTGCCACAGGCACCCCTGACACAATTGACGTCAAGCTGGCCATGCCCACTCCAGCCCCCCAAGGTCAAATATAATCCTGATGAAATAAAATGAATGAATGGAATGCGCCAACTCAGGAAGCTCAAACTGCCCAAGGAGCTGCTGATCCAGTTCTACAGAGGAATTATTGAGTCTATCATCTGCACCTCTATTGCTGTCTGGTTTGGCTCTGCAACCCAACAGGACAGACACAGACTCCAGAAGGTAATTAGGACTGCAGAAAAAACAATCACTACCAACCTACCTTCCATGGAGGACCTGCATCCTGCACGAGTCAAAAAGAGGGCTGTGAAAATATCTACAGACCCTTCACACCCTGAACATAAACTGTTTCAACTCCTTCCCTCAAAACGAAGCTATAGAGCCCTGCACACCAGAACAACTAGACACAAAGGGAGTTTTCCCCCAAATGCCATCACTCTGCTAAACAAACAATTCCTTCAACACTGTTCAACTATTTACAAAGTCTGCATAACTATTACTATTAATCTTCTCATCACTCCTTATCGCCCATCCCCTCCCACTTGTGACTGTATGACTGTAACTTTGTCACTTGTATCCTTATGATTTATATTGACTGTTTCCTAGTATGATTGATTGCTTATTGTACCCTATGACTATCATTAAGTGTCGTACCTGATGATTCTTGACTCTTGACGAATGTCTCTTTTCTTTTATGTATACTGAGAGTATTTGCACCAAAGACAAATTCCTTATGTGTCCAATCACACTTGGCCAATAAAGAATTCTATTCTATTCTATTCTGTTCTGTTCTATTCTATTCTATTCTCTATTCTGTTCTGTTCTGTTGTATTCTATTTTCCTATTCTATTCTATATTCTATTCTATTCTATACTATTCTGTTCTATGAAATCAAGTTTGACACCACTGAAATATTCATTGACTGAATCCTTATGAAACATGATCACTGACAGACAAGCAGTAATTCCTCACCTAGCATTAATAATTTAATTCTTTCCCGGAACAGCTTTCAAAGTCAGCAGACAATATGAAGGAGGAAGGCAGAGATCAACATTGAAACCAACAGCTTTGGCGTTTGGAAGATGACCTTTCCATGCCTCCACCCTCACCCCAAGTCTTGTATTCCAGCAAGCGGGTCTTAGCCTACCTTCAGGCTGGTATTGTGCTATAATGGTCACCACCTGGCCTGCTCCTTTGAGGGCTGCGGCCGCTTGTTCATGTGTAGCACCACGAAGATCAATCCCGTTGACCTGCAGGGGAAAGAGGCATGGAACTTAATTTCCCTCATCCAAGTACGGAGCTCACCTGAAAAGCATGTTTTTGCCCCCCTAAACGTGACACTCGTTTTCAAATCTGTTGTGGCCTGTCAGCCGCCAGCCCCTCCAGCAGCTAAATCAGACGAGGAGGCAACATGGGAGTCAAGGTCAGCATCAAGGCAACCTGGGAGCTCTGAATGGGGAGAACAAACGGGGCTGGCAGAGAGAGCGAGAACAAGACAGAGCCGCCCATCAGCCCTCAGATGGAGAGTCAATAGCCCCCAGGTCTGGAGGTGGCTGATGAGGAAGAGGAGGAACAGCTGGGCCCAGTGCCTGATGCATAGATGCACAGAAGGTGGAGGAGAGGAGAGCAGTGGAAATCTATGGGCCGATCCTCAGGACGGGAGCTCCAAGGGAGAATGGAACTGGGAGAGAGACAGAGGCTGAGCCTGGGCTGTCCATCAGCCCTCAGATGGAGAGTCCACAGCCCCCAGGTCTGGAGGTGGCTGATGAGGAAGAGGAGGAACAGTTGGGTCCAATGCCTGATGCGTGGATGCGCAGAAGGCAGAGGAGAGGAGAGCAGGAGATATCTATGGGCCAGTCCTTGGGACAGAAGAGCCACCGCTGTTAGCGAAGCCCCACCTTAGCTCTGGGGATAAAAGGCAGGGGGCAGAGATGAATAGATTGGCAGACAACTATTCATCTTCCGGTCAGTTGGACCTGTTAGCCTGCGGTGAGAGAGAAAAACCTTTTTCTGGGCGTTCCTAATAATGGAATCATTGATTTAACTTCAGGGAATTTGTCGTGTTTGGGGAGCTGGGTCAGAACAACATCCCTCTGTTATTATATTTAGTACATAGAAAATCCACAAACAGTTTCCAGGTTCTTGTATATAGTGGTCTAGCCCATCTCTCTCATCCAAGCAGTTAATTTTTGCCATCTCTGCTGATTCAGTCAATTTCAAAATCCATTCTTCAACCATCGGCATCCCCTTTTCTTTCCAGTGTTTGGCGAGTACCATCCTCGCAGCCGTCACCATGTGAAGGAATAATATTCCCAATTGTTTTTCAATTCAGTCATGTTAAACAGTTATCTGAGTTATTAAGGCTTCCGGCTCCACAACTCTATGAGTAACCGATCCTATGCTGCCACCTTGTGGAATTTAAGGGAATATGTAAGGGATATGATAGCAGACCTATTATAGACCTATTATAGCAATAGCACCTAGACTTAAATACCGCTTCACGGTGCTTTTACAGCCCTCTCTAAGTGGTTTACAGAGTCAGCTTCTTGCCCCCAACAATCTGGGTCCTCATTTTACCCACCTCGGAAGGATGGAAGGCTCAGTCAACATTGAGCCTGGTTGGATTTGAACTGCCAAATTTCAGGCAGCTGGCAGTCAGCAGAAGTAGCCTGCAGTACTGCACTTTAACCACTGTGCCACCACGGCTCCTAATACATAGTTCTTGACTTATGACATTTCCTTTAATGAATCTTTGAATTTATGACCAAACTGGAAAAGGGCCGGCCCTCAAAGTTACAATCTTTGTGCCTTGCCTGGTGTCATCACAATTAGGACGATGGCAACTGGTGTGCATTTACAATCACTGCAGACTCTTGTGGTTATGTGATCATAATTTGCGATCCTCCCTGCCAGTTTCTGATAAGCCAAGTCAATGGAGGTAGCCGGATTTGCTTAACGGCTGCATGAGTCGCTGAATGACTACGTGATTACAGGGGAGAAAAAGGCCCCGATTCCCTTCATTAGCTGCTGCAATAAATCAGCTTCCCTGGAACTTAATGTGTGGTCCAGATTCTTCGCACCAATAAGGATGTGTGCTAAATGTATACACGTCTTCTGTTGATGTGCAACCTTTTTTTAAGACTAGAGTTGGCCTTTCACCAGCATGCGAGGAGTCTACATCTCCCCAAACAGAAAGCAAAGGGGTCAGAACAAAACAAAACTTAATTAAAATGAAATTGAATGAGGTAGAGTGGCTTCTCCTGATTATTTTGCAATTTCCCATGGTCCTAATTAAACCTACAGTTTGGCAGCAACTTGTACAGACTCTGGAGGGAGTAATCTACGTCATGCCCCTCATGCCCCTCGTGGAGTCTGACTCTGAGGGAGAGGAGGAACAGCTGACAGGGAGTGGAAGTGTGACTCCGGAGGTTGTAGAGGAGGCTGGGGAAGGGCAGAGGCTGGCTGGGCAGTCAGAGGAGGACCCAGGCCCACCCCGTATCCATCCTAGGGCACGCAGGGAGGAGAGGATAAGGGAGAGGTGTGGTCTACTCAGGAGGAGAGGGCCTTGATCCTCTTCCTGGGCTGCAGCTGTGACCACTGGATAAGAGGACGGACATGTGTACTGGAAACAAAGCATGGAACTATTTCTGGTTTATTGTTTCCCTCTGAGTTTGGCGACCTTCCCAGTGTGTGTTCTGTTATCTGTGGATGTCCTCCAGCCCTTAGTTTGCCTGGTCCGTGTTGCTTTTTACTCTTTATAATTTAAACAGCATTTCCTCCTTCTTGTAACTGCTTGTGTGGGAGTTTTTTGTCTCCAGTCAAGGATATTTGGAGCTGGGAAGCAAAGTGAAGGAATAAAAGGGGCTTCACCTGTTTTTTGTGACTGTGTTTATTTTGTACCCCACCCTGGGTCATCACAATATAGCCGTTAACCCTCAGATTGCACACTTACGACGAAACTTTGCAATGTAATGTTGATGCTTTTTTCCTTGATAAAATCTAAGGCAGTTTAGGATGTGGTTGAGTGCTGCTAGACAAAGGAATTAGTATGATCTCTTAGAACAGAACAGAACAGAATTGGAAGGGACCTTGGAGGTCTTCTAGTCCAACCCACTGCTCAGGGTTAGAAGGAATTAATATGACCTCTTAGTTCCAACGATAAAGGAAACAGAACAGCTAAAAGCGTGAAGCCTCCTGACATACAAGAAATTATCTCTAAGTGCTCTCCTGAAGTACCTTAAATTAATAGATTCCTGGCAGGAATGCAATAATTAATCCATTCATCATATACGAGCATCTGCGGTGTGCAAACTGCAGGAATCTTTCACTACTTTGTTCTGCAAAGCTGCTCCCCGATGGATTCATCTATTTCTGTTTCCACTCTGTATTAGCCTTTCATCCTGCAAACTGCTGATAGTTTCCTGATGGACATTTCAGCTACGCTGCGGCATGTGATGCGTTACCCTCATGCATCTTGATCAAATTTGGGATCTTTTTCTTCCCTTTTGAAGCTTCTGCAAGCCAAGCTAATCCCTCTTTGTGAAAATGCAATTATGGTCTTGCTTTACTCGGCTGCTTAATGAACTTTGGATCTAGAATGGACTTGTGCAGCTTAACACAGGACTGAGATTAAAGAATGATAGCAATAGCAATAGCACTTAGACTTATATACCATTTCGCAGTGCTTTTACAGCCCTCTCTAAATGGTTTACAGAGTCAGCATATTGCCCTCAACAATCTGGGTCCTTGTTTTACGGACCTCAGAAGGATGGAAGGCTGAGTCAACCTTGAGCTGATCACGATCGAACTGCTGGCAATCAGCAGAGTTAGGCTGGAATATTACATTCTAACCATTGTCCTTGATTAATTTCCATCCATTGTTTCTTGTTCTGGTGCTTTGGAAAATAAGTTGACCCCCTCTTCTTTGAGGCAACCTCTCAAACATTAGAATACTGCTGTCACTTAATAACTGTCTTGCTTAGCAACAAACCTGGTATTTTGTGTCTGACAGTTGGCAATTATTTAGCAACTACCTATAGAGGCTCACCATTGGCCATTGTTTTATTTTTTGCCCATCCTTGAGAGGAAGAAAGAGAGAGAAAAATTGGAGACCTACATTCAGAAAACTGCCGAGGTGTCTGAAACAACGAAGCCTTATTTCTTAATTCCATTCTCTTGGTGTATGAAAGAACGAGCAATTATGGTAACGTCCTGGAGTCGAAATGCGCAAAATGTAGCCAAAAGCCTTTTTAAAAAAATAATCCATGGTATGTTTGAAAAAAAATGAATTGCAAATGAAAGGAATTTATTATCATTATCAGAGAGATAGCCGAGTTTAGCAAAGCTTCTCTGAAGTCACAGGCCTTTGTTAACAGCACATGGCAGAGTTGGTCTTCCCTCATTCAGTTTTAGCTCTGCTCCTGACAAATAGATGGGGGAAGAAATGAAAGTAGTGAAAGATTTTATTTTCCTGGGCTCCAAGATCATTGAAGATGGGGACTGCAGCCAAGAAATTAAAAGATGCTTGCTCCTGGGGTGGAAAGCTATGGTAAATCTAGACAGCACCCTAAAAAGCAGAGACATCACCCTGCCAACAAAAGTGCATATAGTCAAGGCTATGGTTTTCCCAGTGGCAATGTATGGCTGTGAAAGTTGGACCATAAGGAAGGTTGAGCGCCAAAGAATGGAGGCCTTTGAACTCTGGTGCTGGAGAAGGAGACTCCTGCGAGTCCCTTGGACTGTAAGGCCATTCAACTGGTCAGCCCTAGAGGAGATCAACCCTGACTGCTCTTTAGAAGGCCAGATCCTGAAGATGAAATTCAAAGATTTGGCCACCTAAATGAGAAGGAAGGAAGGACTCACTGAAGAAGAGCCGAATGCTGGGAACGATGGAGGGCAAAAGAAGAAGAAGGGGACGGCAGAGAAGGAGGTGGCTGGATGGAGTCCCTGAAGCCGTCGGCATGAGCTTAAATGGACTCCGGAGGATGGTAGAGGACAGGAAGGCCTGGAGGAACGTTGTCCATGGGGTTGCGATGGGTCGGACACGACTACACCACTAACAACAAAAGGCAGCAAAAAGAGTGGAGGGTACAATTTCTTGTGAAGGAGAATAATGGAATGTTAATTCTGAATCTTCTTCAACGCCACTGTCTTGCAAATACAGGTCGTCCTCAACTTACAACAGTTCATTTAGTGACTGTTCAAAGTTACAACAGAACCGAAAAAAGTGTTTTATGACCATTTTTCACACTTACAACTTTGCAGGGTGGCCCCACAGGTCAGATTAAGCATTCCGTGGGCTGGATCTGGCCGCCAGGCCTTGAGTTTGATACCCCTGATCTATCATCTACACCTCTCTCCCTCTCTCCCTCCCCTCATCATCTGTCTGTCTGGCTATCTGTCTGTCTATCTGTCTATCTGTCATCTATCTTTCTATCATTTATCATCTATCTATCTATCTATCTATCTATCTATCTATCTATCTATCTATCTATCTATCTATCTACCTACATCTATCGTTCGATTGATCAATCTATTTATCTACCTCTATCTGTCTGTCTGTCTGAATTATCTAAACTGCTTTCTGCCAAATGTATTTTTTGGGTAATGGGATAATAAGTGATTAAGTCAGTGATTAAACCGAACAGATGTAAGCCATCTAAGAAACAGAATGGAAAGCTGGAATGGTTATGATGTTGGATTTAGACCAGAAAATCCCAAGTTTAGATCCCATGCTGTGTTGGGTCTATGACAATTCACCGTGGCCAACTCATCATGGCCAACACATCATGGCCAACTTCTGGCGGGACATTCCCTTAACATCAAAGAAATGCCAGAAGGGAATAATGCAAAAGGATGGGCAGAATGAAATGTCCATGATAAAAATTAAAAGAGTTTTAAATTTGTTTTAAAAAAATTAAATTGAATGGTTAAAAGGTCCTGCAGCGAGTTGTTCTGTGGCCAGTTGGCTGTGTCGCCAATTGTCCCATTGTGGAAATTTGCTGGATGACTCAGGAAATCCTTTTCTCTTTCAGCCCCACACATCTGGGGGAAGTTGTGGTATTGGGAATACAACAAGCTAGATTCCCCAGATAAGTTGCCTTGAGCTCCTAGAGAAGAAGGAGTTCTCATGGGATATGAACAAAACCACTCCTGCATTAAATTTTTGGCTTAGAAGCAGGGGTGGGATTCCACCTGTATAACAACCGGTGTGGTGTGTGCAAATGCACGCTTCACACATGTTCGTGGCTAATATGCACTCTGTGCACACATTCCACATTTCAAACAACTCTAATACTTACCTTTTACAGCCGTCCCTGTGAAGAAAACAGCCGAGGCGCTGTGCTCTACACTAAGGAAGTCAAGGACAAGAAAGAATAGGGGCGAGTGCACAGGCCCACCTACTCATCGCAGCCAACCGGTTCAGAAGACAGCTGAATTTTAGAGCAAGCAGTTCATCTGAACCAGTCCAAACCGGGAGAATCTCACAGCCCTGCTTAAGAAGTCTCATGAAAGAAAGGAAGAGAGAACCAAAGAAGAAAAAGAGACCGTTTGTAATTACTTACAGACAAAATTTGGTCTCCTCTCTGCAGTTCACCACTGAGGTCAGCCGGTCCACCTGCTAGGATGAAGGACACAAAAATGCCTTCCCTGTCTTCTCCTCCTACAATATTAAAACCAAGCCCCGTCGAGCCCTTATGTAAGACAACCTTCCGAGGTTCCCTGTGAAAAGAAAAAGAGAATTTGCTTAACTACTCATAGAAACGTCGACCAAATGTGCCCTTCAATAAGTCTTTCCCAAATTCTTTTCAGAACTACATCCCTCGGGCCAATTTCACCCTTTGTAAACCCTGCCGTAGCTTATTTCAACTCCAGGAAATCCTTGACTTATAACAGTTCATTTGAGTGGCTGTTCAACATTACAAGGTTGCTGGCAAAAAAAAAGGTGACCCATGACCATTTTTCACACTCACAACCGCTGTGGCGTCTCCATGGTCACCGGATCCAAGTTCAGACGCTTGGCCTTGGACTCGTATCTATAGAACGGCTGTGGTATTTGCCGGTTGCGACCCCTTTTTGTGACCCTTCTGACGAGCGGAGTTAATGGGGAAACCAGATTCGCTTCACGACGGTGTTACGCACTGGAATGATTTCCTTGACCAACGAGGCAAGAAAAGTCGTGAAATGAGGCAAACCTTGCTTAACAATGGTTCTCGCTTAGCAAGAGAATCAAATTGCGCTCGATTGCGGTCGTAAGTCAACAACTCCCTGTACCATTCTACATGTAGTCCTTGACGTCCGAACACAACTGAGCTCAAAATTTTCATTGCTAAGTGAGAACAGTTGTTCAGTGAGTTATGCCCCATCTTATGACCATTTTCGGCATGACTGTTAAATGAATCGCCCCAATTTAAGTGAAACATGCAGTTGTTCAGTGAATCTGGCTTCCCAAATTGACTTTGCTTGCCAGATGCTCCCTAGGAAGGTTGCAAATGACATTCACTGCAACCACAGTGAATGTCATTTGCAACGACATTCAATACATCCCGATTTCTATGAGCCCCAAGTTGGATCACTTGACCATGGGGATGCTACAATGGTAACAAGCATGAGAACTGGTCGTCAGTCACTTCTTTCCACGATTGTCCTTATGGTTCAGGTATCGTCCAGTAGATGATGAGAACATGCACTTTTTTTTTCAGTGCTGTGTTTACTCTGAACAGCCACTAAATGGATGGTCGTAAGTCTAGAACTGCCTTATGATGGATGCATTTCCCTATTCATTCCACCAGGAAAACATCAGCAGCAATTTAAGACATCCCTAAATCCCTTTATTCCAGGCTTCTTTTCGTCATCCATAAGGCGTCCTTCTTGCTTGTTCACTGAGCAAGTAACAGAATAACAGCATGACAGAGTCGGAAAGAGACCTTCAAAGGTCTTCTAGTCCAACCCCCTCTCTCATTTCAGACAAATGGCTCTCTAATCTCTTCTTATCAACCTCCAGGGTTGGAGCAGGAATACACGCAGATGATTTCAAGGGAAGTTGATCAAATCTGAAAGTTTAGAATCCACATTTTATGTTCCAGATGCTATTCCAACAGGATAAAAGCATATTCTAAGATGCGTTGAATCTCTTCCTAACTCTAAAGATTATAGCCAGGGATGGGCTTTAAATTTTTTTAGCAAAGTGCCCTGTTGCTGGGTGGTGTGCCCATGGTGGGCGTGGCCTACTCAGTCTCCTGCACCATGGTGGGGGGGGGGAAGTATTTTTGTCCTCCCTGGACTCCGGAGGCTTTCCTCGAACCTCTGGGAGGGCAAAAATCACCTCCCCAGGCTCCAAAGGCTCTCTGGAAGCATGGGCCCATTTCTGGCCTTCCCAAACTTCCAGCAGGCCCATTTTTCGCCCTTCCTGAGCCTCCACATGCCCCCTGCACTTGCTTGCATCCAAAACGGGCCACGTGGGGACTCCAGGGAGGGGAGGGGAGAGGTGGGCGTGGCCAGCCAGGAGTAGGGTTATGGGGGTTCTCCAAACTGCTGCCCCTGGTTCTTTCCCCTTTGCACCAACGCAGCAATTTTGCTCTGATCAGAAAGATCTCATCGGCACAGAGAGAAATGTCTTTCTTCCCTTCTCAAAACCGATTTCAGCGTGAGGATAACCTTGGCAGAATCACTCCCCTCTCAGCAGCCCTGGTCCAATTTTTTCCTCCCTTGCAGAATCAATTCGGTTTTTAATTGCCTAATTGTTACCGAGCGTAATTCTTAGAGGCAAGCTATGGGACAGCTGTTCTGGGCAGCGTGGAAAGCTTTTTTTAAAAAAAAAAAAACTCCACAGCGACACCCCTTCCTGGCAATGAATTATTATTATTTGTTTTCCCCCCCCCCAAAGGAAGCGATTGAAAAATCAAAATGTCCCACAGGGTGGTGATGCTGGATGGGAAAGATACAAAACCACCCCCTGGCCTCCTGATCCAGCTTTCTCATCCGCAATGCAAAACCCATAAATAAGTAAAATGAAACATATGGGTTTGAAGTTGTAGCAGATGGCCTTTGTGGATCACAATTGTCACTGATTGTTGATGAATGTCCCCAAGGTGCTTTTTTCAGGAGGCCAACTGGACTTTCTTTCTCTTTCCTTGAAGGCATTTCGCTTCTCGTCCAAGAAGCTTCATCGGTTTCTGATTGAACGGTAGGGCTTCTTGGACGAGAAGCAAAATGCCTTCGAGGAAAAACGAAGAGAGTCCAGTGGCCTCTTGAAAAAAAGCAACTTTGGGACAACCATGACCTGGATGATGGAGAATCTCATGGACAATTAGGCTGGAATGAAAAGTAAGACCTTGATAAGCTATGAGGTGAATATTCCAGACTATGTATCTCATTTCGTTAGATGCCATCTCAAGTATGGTGTCCAGTTCTGGAGGACATACTTGAAGAAGAATCTAGAGAAGCTGGAATAAGTCAAGAGATAGTCAACAAGGGTCTTGAGGGAACCATTAACTACATCGTATGAAGATGACACTGAAAGAGCTGAGGAAGTTTAAGGTGGAGAAGAGAGGACTAAGGCTGAAGATACAAGTAGTTTTCAAAGAAATGAAAGGATGTCTTTTGATGAGAGTCAAGATCCGTTTCTGTTGTTCCAGAGTACAGGAAACAGAATAATAGCTATAATGGAAACAGGAAAGCAGATTCCAGTTGAATTTTAGGAGGAAAAATCACCGACTTTAAGGGATGGAGTTCATCTTTGTTTCAAGATCATTATATATATATATAAATTCAATGGTTATGAATGAAAAAAAAACTTAAACAAATGTCAATGGCAAGGATCCAAATATTATAATATTGGTTTCCCCCTTACCCTTCTATTGACATGGTCCTCTGGATATTCACGATGGGAGGCTGGGTTACAGAACTATGCCTGGAATGACTGCATGGAAAGGAAAAGGAACAGGAAAAGGGAAAGGGAAAGGAATTAATAAAAGTAGCATGAAGTGGGTTTTTTTGCGCATGGAGGTTCTTGGTCTTATTGCAACCAAAGTGGTTGGATGGATAATCTAAAATAGCAGGTAGTTGTAGATCCCATATGGATGCACCTAGAATTACTGTGCATCCAATGAGATTGAAGAGAACAAGAAGCATAAAATAGGGCCATGGCAGTTGAGGTTGAGGTTCTGACATAATGCAAGTCAAAGAACTCCTTTTGGGAAATAGGATACGCATGTTTGATGTCTTGACCATGAAAATGGATACCTTTGGCATTACTTTTCCATTTGGAATGTACAGAGGTGGATTATTAAACATGCCAATTTATGGAATAACCATCCACCTGCCCACTCATCCATCCATCCATCCACCAACTCATTCATCCATCAATTTAGCCATCCATTGCTTTATCTACTCACCCACCCATCCATGCAACCATCCACCCATCCATGCATCCATCCATTCCTCCACCTATCCACCCACCCACCCACCCATTGATCCATTCCTCCCTCCCTCCCTCCTCCCTCCCTCCCTCCCTTCCGTCCATCCACCCACCCACATATCCTTTCATCCATCCACCCACCCATCCACACATACTGTACATACATCTAACCACATATCCATCCATCCGTCCATCCGTCCATCCATCCATCCATCCATCCATCCATCCATCCATCCACCCACCCACCCACTTATCCATCCACTCATAATATACATACATCTAACCACCGATCCTTCCACCCATCCTCTATCCATCCATCCACCCTCCCACATACTCATGCATCCTTCTAACCACCTATCCATCCATCCATCCATCCATCCTTCCATCCATCCATCTACCCACCTACCCACCCACCCACCCACCCATCCACACATACATACATTTAACCACCCATCCATCCATCCACCCATGCTTTCTAAAGGAACAAACTGCCATATTTTAGCTCATTCTAACTCTTATCTAAGCATTCTGGCCAAACCTCTCCAGCCTGCCAAGTACATGGACAGGAAACCAGTAATAGGGCTGTAGACAAGACTGGGAAGAACAACAAAGCAGCCTAGAAGGAGTGAATAGTAAACCAGTTCCATATTGTTCACTGGAAAACTGGATTTCTCTACCCAGTGCAATGATTCAGAATGGCGCTTCAATTGAGGGACATTTGACTTTATCCCTTAACTGTAGCAGCATTTCAAATAGACCATTATCCAGCGCCCAGAAATAAAAGAAGGCTTGCATCCAAGATCACCCTGCAATTTTACCTTGATGGCATGTATCAATTTATGAATCTTGAATATTTTTTAGAGCTTTCAGCACCCAAGTTATCTTTTTTCCTCAAATCACTTCAAAGGGCGGAGGGAATAAATGGGAGAGATGAAAAGTATAATATACCGCAACTCGGGTCCCATTATACTGCTTTCTGAACGTCTTCACATAATAATACGTTGAGCCTTATACGAGCTATATATATGTTGGATTTGTATAACATGCCAAGGCACACACAGGTAGTCCTTGACTTACGACCACCATTTGAGTCCATCAGTTCTGGGGCTAGGCAAGAGAGTCGTGAAGTTGAACCTTGTCCCCATGTTACAACCTTTCTTGCCACCACGGTCGAGTGAATCTCTGTGGTTGTAAGTCGCGTGGTTGTTCAGTGAATCTGGCTCCTTCCTGTTGACTTTGCTCATCAGAAGGTCACAAAAGGGAATCATGTGACCTTGGGACAAGGGAACTGTCATAAGTACATGCCAGTTGCTTAATGTCTGAATTTTGATCGCATGTCCATAAGGATGCTGCAACGGTCATCAAGTGTTAAAAAATGGTCATAAGTCACTCTTTGCAGTGCCGTTGTAACTTCCAATGGCCACTCAACAAATGGTTGTAAGGGGAGGACTACCTGAACACATAAAACCATTCAGTTTAACACTCGTTGAAACTGGCATGAGCAAATGACTGCAACTTACCTGATGGAGAAGGTTGTGTGACTTTCACAATAAAGAACTTCTGGGCTGTATTTACCCAACCTGCTAGGCTAATTCCTTTGGAGTATTACGTATTCTATCAGCCCAGGGCGTGCGGTTGTGTATGGTTCAAGAGATATATAAATGCAGGTCGTTCACTTTGGTAAATGTCTGTTCTAAAAACTACAAATTGATGTCTTGTGTGCACCCGGCTTTACATTACTTTTATGCAAGAGGACTGACTTTGGAATTCCTATCTAAGACCGATTTCTTTTGATGAAGAGGGGGAAACAATAACATACAGTGGAACCTTGGTTCTCAACTATTTTGAAAATCATCGAATTGGTTATTCAATGCATTTCAAGTTGAACATTTTTGTCCCAGTACTCATCATTTGTTTGGTACTCAAGGCAAAAGCTAGAACTTGTCGGTGTTGGCTGCCTTGTGACTTCCATATGGGAAAAAAATTGTTTGGAACTTATCATTTTTGGCACTCATCCTGCCTCCTGGGATCAATTGATGAGGAGTACTGAAGTACCACTGTGTTTTGGTGAAAGTCAGACTGAACTTCTGGTGCCTACATGGAGATGCTCGTGTTGTTACAGAGCATAGAACAGAATAATAAAGTTGGAAGGGACCTTGGAGGTCTTCTAGTCTAACCCCCTGCTCAAGCAGGAGACCCTATACCATTCTGGACAAATGGTTGGGCAGTCTCTTCTTGAAAATGTCCAGTGTGGCCTCCATTGTCTTCTTCCACAATTTTTTTTTTTTAGAATTCCAAGTCTAATCTACAGCTTTAAAATGTCCCAATGGTTTCCCATCCAGGTTATTAACCAAGGCTGCTTTGCTTTTCAAATTTAGCCAAGTTCTACTCTTAGCAAAAAAAAATTGTGGATTCCTGAGGCGTTTTGAAAAAAATGTCAGAACCCCAGAAACCAATTCTTCTCTTAAACATTCCTTCAGTCACCACATCTTCTTGCTGTATTCTAACGCAATGTAATCTCTCTCTCTCTCTCTCTCTCTCTCTCTCTATGTCAAATAGACAAATAATCAGCCACATGGAACTTTGAAATATTGAAAGAAACTTTGACTTTATATTGCCCTATCTCAGATGTAAAATATGTCACTTGAAGTTGCTTGCCCATCCTTGGTTCCTCATTTCATTAAAAAATAATGCTAGTTATTTTGAGTTCTTTAGGGGGAGAAAAGCACACACATTGATTAAAGACAAGTTGTCTTCAGGAGGGGGAGCAATTATAATCATATCTCTGGCAGAAAAGCCCTGATGGATCAGATTGGGCTCAATCTGCATATATGTAAATGGCATCACATCATGCCTAGAGTTACGATTCCGTGCAGATTAACAGCATGCTGAAACACAACTGTCTGTAAATATCAGAAAGAAACAGAAAACAAACAAACAACAGCCACCAGGAGAGAACAGAATACAGAAATAAAGGTGACGAATGAATGAACGGAAAATTAGCATGAACTACCGTAATGGGAATCGTAGGGAATCATAGCCCATATTCAAAAACCAAATTCCAACAGAATTCTAGGCTAAGGCCCTAATTTCATCTTGGCACACCTCTGGAGATGTGATGCAAACATATACCAGGAACTGCTCTTGAGATAAGTTGCTTATTGAATTGCAGGCAGAGGAACAAAGCTCTGTTCTTTGCTTTAAGGCCTGGAAAGGGTAGTTGTATGAAATTCAAGAAGGCTTCATCCCAAGGTAAATTAATAAGAATTACGGTATTAAGGTTAGAATCCTATGCAGCGTGACTTCACCTGCTCTGTTAATATCATCATCCTCATTTAATGATCCCATAATTCCTTGGGGCGTGGAGTCTGGGCAACTGAATGGAGCCAAGTGTTTACTGGGCCGGGTGCCCTTCCTGTCACCAATGTGGAGTTATATTCAGCAGATATATTCTCAATGTGCCCAGAGAGAGAGAAATAACTGCCTCTACCTAGGATCGAACTCACAGCTTCCTGATTGTGAGGCGAAAGCTCCACCTCTAGGCCACTGCACCACGCTGCTCTGTGAATACAACAATCACCCTTCTCTAAAAGAGATCACTCTGTGCAAAGTGATCTGGGAACATATAAGACTATAAAGTACGATTGAAAAACCGCTCTCTAAAACACAGGGTGGAATTGAATGGAATCACAGCGAGAGCAGGAGAATTGCAAGAGAAAAAGATGATTGATGAATGAATGGCTTCCTGTTTTATTCAGGGTTGGTGGGAAGATACTAATGAGCTGTGATAGATCACTAGGCAGGAGAAGGGAACTCTTTTGATGATGGTTAGTTTCCTACAGGTAACAGTAAGAAACCATCAATCTTTGGGAGGAACACTTAGACGGAAAGAAACAGCAAGCGTGTGTGATGCGCAATCCAAGAATGGACAATTCACGCTTTCCTGCTATCAAGAAACAGGCACCACTGTCATATTTGCAATGTTTAGCTAGTGCAATTAAGATGGATGCAAGGATGCTGTTTTGAATGCTGCTCTGAACAATAGGTGCAAACTTGCATGTTGGGTATCAGGCAGCTGGCGAGTTCTAGCATCTCAACAGAGGTCATGGCTGACTAATGCTCTTCCTTCTGTTAAACAGTTTCCCTAGTTTGGTAATATCCCCTCAGCTGTTTTAGGCTTAACCCCAACTGGAATGGTCCTCTTTCCACAACTCTTGGGAGCTGTATGAGAAATGGAAAAGGCAGAATAAGGCTGAACTTAGATCTAACTTGGAAAAACAGAATAAGAGTGTTGGAAGGGGCCTTAAGCAGGAAACCCTATACCATTTGAGACAATTGGCTATCTAGTCTCTTTTTGAAAGCCTCTAGTGATGAAGCAAACTTGTTCCACTGCTTCTATTGTTGTCTTCCGAGAAGAATGGATCATGGAAACCATGCTTGGACCCATGGATGACCCATTAGTTTCCTTTTTGTGGTCCTCTACTAATTGCTCCCAGAATAATAATGCTTTGTGTATTTTGCAAGGGTTGAGGAAATTAAGAAGGAAAAATGGTATCTACTTGTAGGTGCTCGAAGCATCGATTTTACATCTTAAAACGGCCAGTTCAGCTCATCCAGTTTAATATTTGGTCATTGGGAATTCTGTACAATGACTAGCAGGCTTCTCAAGACATTGAAACATGGACATTCCTGATGTCAATCCACTTTTTAGAACAAAGTCTTCCAAAGAAACCTGTAATCCTGCATTGGTCACACCTTTTTGTGACAGGAAGAGTCATGGTAGAAGACCAAATAGAAATATTGTGGAGAAGAACAACAAAGATGATTCAGGGACTGGAGGCTAAAACATATGAATGGTTGCAGGAATTGGGTATGTCTAGTTTAATGAAAAGAGGGGGTGAAATGATAGCAGTCTTCTGATATCTCAGAGGCTTCCAAAGAAGAGGGGGTGAACCTATTCTCCAAAGCACCTGAGGGTAGGACAAGAAGCAATAAATGGAAATTAATCAAAGAGAGGAGCAACCTAGAACTAAGACAAATTCCCTGACAGTGAGAACATTTAATCAGTAGAACAGTTTGCTTTCAGAAGTTGCTTCCATCAGTGGATGTTTTTAAGAGGAGATTGGACAGCCATTTGTCTGGAATTGTGTAGGGTCTAAACTGGTGGTTGGACTAGAAGACCTTCAAGGTCACTTTCAATTCTGTTATTCTGAAAATAAATGTCAAGTGTTCAGCAAAAGACTTCTGGAAGCATGGCTCAAGACTTTGGTGGTGGCCTGCCTCATTTTTAACCTCCTCACACTAGAAGACATGAAGGTTTTCAAAATTATGTGCCCATTCTCCATGAGCTGTCTGCATTGGCTCACTCCACATGCAGGCACCTTACACGTTGAATTCCATCTTCTATCAGCTAGGGTAGAAGGACTCCTTGGGAAGGAGCCAAAAGAGAAGCCTGCCCCCACCTAACAGGAGAATTAGAGATCTGTCAGAATTCATGAACTGGCAGGGACATGGTAACAGGGTCAGCCAATGAGAGCTGGATTAGAAACTAAAACTGAAGGAACCTGGGCATATGGCCCTGCAGCTCTGAGTGCTGTGCTGAGAACTGAAATTAGTCTGCTCTGAGCTCTGAAGCTGAAAACTTGTCTGGGCTTGTCTGTAAAACTGAAACTATTCTCTTCTCTGCTTGTGTGACATTGGAAGAATCTACTATTGGTATTGTACATTTACCCATATGCACTTATGTATATAAAGAAGTTAATGAATCCTGCCGAATCAGTCATCTGTGTGTGCTTTCTGGATCTGATTTCTGTAATAAACCCTAACAAGATTCCATCTCTAATTGTGGTTATCTCTAGCTAAAAGACACTTTAATCCCAGCTAAAAGGTAAGAAAGATGGTGGGAGGGTTCTCACTCTGCCTGGGACTCTGGAAAAAAGCTTACTGGCTGGAAAGGAAGAAGCCATCATCAATATTAATCTGTTAAAAACTATAAACGGAAGTAAAATGGAAGAACAATGCAAGCAAAGGGAATACATCAATTTAAAAAACAACAACTACGTGAATGGAAATAAGCCTGCATCAAAGCAAGTTAAAAACATTGCCTGTACATAGCAATGGCCCTTGTTTATATGTCAGCTGTGACAGTGATGGCAACAGAGGAAGCCCTCTGAAACCTACAGTAGATGAGCATTAGCATTTTGGCAGGGTCTTTGGGAAGGCCATACTTCTCAATATACCAGATCCATCTTCTCTTGGTCACATCTACTCGACCTACCAGAACAGGGAGATAAGGAATGCTGTGGAGCCCCTTGTTGTGGTCTGGCAGGCAGCCTGCGGAGCTGGCAGCAGAGTCGGACAGTGGGGAGGAATATGGACCAATCCTGGAGTCTGGGGAGGGCTCAGATGAGGAATCTCCATCTGACACAGAGATGGGGCCAGGGCTACCTGAGAGTTATATGCTGACTCCAGAGCCTCTAGAATCTGACATCAGCGAGGCAGAGGAACAGGGGGAGCTTGTTTCCAGTGCACGCTTGTGCAGAGCTGCCAGAAGGCAAGAACAGTTAAGTCAAAAGGGGCGATTTGGGAGTAAGGCTTGGAGATGATTGGCCTCTCCCATAAGACATAAAGGAAGAGCAAAGGGACATGAGCCTTTGCAGGAAGCAACTTTACTTGTTCTGGTCGGTTTAAACTCTGAAGCTCTGTGATGACTTTGTGCTCAGTTTGGCCTCGTACAGCTAATTTAGTTGTTGGCAGCATTTCAAGGGAGATAATGGTGGGTGCTTTTCAGTCTTATCCCCCCAAAAACTGTGGCAGACTTCTGTTGGACTATTCACAAACTGTTTGGGACTCATTACGGGCTGTGAATGCATATAATTCACAGCCATTGAAATAAAAACAAGGTTACTGTGTGATTGTTACTGTCTCAGGAATCAGAACACCCCTCTCCTGAAGAAGTCCATCTGGTGGGACTAAGAAGAAGGGCCTTCTCTGTGGTGGCTCCTTCCTTGTGGATCATCCCTGCAAAAATAACATTGGCCCCCCACTTTGCAAGGCCCTGAAGAGCTAGTTTTGCCAGTGGGCCTGGTGAACCCAGAATTTGATGGAGCCCATCAAATGGTTTGTTTGATGGATTGTTGGTGCCAGAGGTGATGGGATGGTTATCTTTTTTAAAAAAATATGAGATGTTTATCTTTGTAAGTCACCCAGAGTCACTGAGAGTGAGAGGGGTGGCCATATAGAACATAGAATAATAGAGTTGGAAGAGACCTTGGAGTCTTCTACTCCAACCCCCTGTTTGAGCAGGAAATCATATACCAGCTTAGACAAATTTTTGAAAGCCCCTAGTGATGGAGTATTCACAACCTCTGAAGGCACTGGTTAATTGCTCTCACCATTAGGAAATTTCTCCTTAGTTCTAGGTTGCTTCTCTCCTTGGTTAGAAAATATAAATTTAAAAATATATAATTACATAAATCTACATTTATATGGATTTAGTCTTCATTTGCTACTTTGTTGGTGAAGCAATAACAGACTAAAGTCATAACGAAGGCCTACCAAGTTTCTTTCCCCCACTTTCTCTTCCAGAATTCTCTCTGCCACTGAATTCCTTGCATTTTAAAAATAAAAATAGCCACCCGTATTGTCTTGCTGTTCATTTCTCCTCCTTCCCTCTTTCATTTATGAGCCCTACAACCGAGCACAGATGAATGAACTTGAGCTAAGGGCACTGCCTGAAAGGTTCATAACCAAACCACCCAGAGGTAGGTGAGACGGCAGAAGGCGCCAACTTGAATCTACAAAATCTACAGAAGGCTCCAACTCAAATCTTCAGTAGACTTGAAAAGTTCTTCAAAGGGCTGCATCTTTCGGAGGTGTCAACCCAGAGTTAGATATCCAATTCCATGTAGTACAACTTCCCACCTTCGGTAAGATAAGGTTTCCCCCCTCTCCCCCCCCCCCCAAGGTGGGATGCCACCAAGGCTCACAGCTCTCCAGACTGAATTTTCTTGATCGGAGAGATGGCGTTTCTCTGGTGTTTCTCAATCAATCAAGAGAGAGTCTCGGAGAGGCGGGCATACTGCGTGGGTGGCATGTACAGCCTATCTCCTCTGCCTTTCCGCGACACCCATGCATTCTCACATGTGGAAATGAGGAATAAGCACATGCAGTACCTGATGATTTCAGAGTCAGGGAGCAGGCCTATGTGGTAGTGGGGGTAGGGAGCTGAAAGAAGGAAGCTTTTGTCACACTCGACAGGGGAATAATGTCTAGGAGAAGGTGGCTTATCACAGAATTTGTTCACAGTGCTGTAAACGGGTTCAGGAGGCCTGGTGGTAACAGAGAGACGAAAAACAGAGATTAGGCTTCTTTCAACATGCATCGATTGAACAGCTAACTGTATTCGGAGGCATGCAAAGAAGGTCGACAAGAGAAAGGGTTAGATACACAGAACTCCTGCGAAGTGACGGCAATGCTAGTGACAACCATTGAGAGCGCAAAATGCACAGTACTGTACACGAGACAGCCAGTGGAAAGGAAACCAGTGACACAACAGTGGTTAGAACATTCAGGTTTTAGCTTGTCGACTGGGCTCAGAGCTTCCTTCTTACCTTCCGGAACCCAAGAGAAGAAGGTTTATTCCCCACCCCGAAATTTCTTTGCTTCACCAGTGCATTTAAACTGAAAAGTTAGACACAGAGCTTTAGCAGCCAAGGAAGAAAATTAGGAACAAACCATGAGGGTCAACAGCACAGACTGGCGTTCGGTCATCTGCATTTCAGAAGGCCCTCAAGTGTACATTTTATGGGTGATGCACTCACAAGCTGTGGCCGACTGACACATATACGAATCCATTCTCTACCGTGGCTCATGGTTTTGAGGAGAGTAAGGATACGTGAAGTCAAACAGGTCCAGAGCTGGCCTGTTTAGACGGTAGACCGGGTCACTCAGGATAAACCCATGGTACAGTTGTAGAACAATTCTTCTCTAGAAAAGGAACAGGCTACGGTAGAACCAAAATATCATTTTCCAATGTTTAAAATGGATAAGGATCGAAATGAACAGCACAGAATGTCAACTCCTCTTCTGCAGGCAACAAAATTGAAATAGTATTAGACTTTTAAACTATTGCTTTTTAAAAAAATCTTGGCTTCAGAAGGGGCCAGGTTCTAACATGGTATCTGAGAGCATAGTAGTGGCTTGGGACAGGAGTCATGATTTCAACCAGAAACTTAAAAGGTGAAGACCAGAACACCTATTACATTGGGTAATCAGATCTGGATGTAAACATCTGGATAACTAGCCCCTCCAGTTTAATATCTATGTACATATGTCACATTCACACACACACATATATAAAGATGATACCAAGATGTGTACCTACATCCCTGGTCAACGAAGTGAGCTTTTGAAGTCTCATCTTAGTGTGCTTGTGTCTGGACAGGGTGGGATAGATTCAGCATCCTAGCAACATTGAGCGGCTGTGGGTATTTGGACCCCTCTGAACTGAACATTTTCCATTCTTTCATTGGGACTTGTACACAATTTGAAGGTCTCCCTGGACTTGCAGCTTCTTCTTGAAGAGGAAGTGGTAGCTGGCGTACAAAAGTGTTTGGATGGATTCATTCTCTATCCACAAACTGTTACTGGACTGGCAAGCACTCCAAAACAGAAATGGAGGTACTTTAGAGTAGGACCTCAGATGTGGACAACTGCACCTCAGATGTGGACTAGTACAATGTGTTCTACGTGGACGTTGTGGCCCACCAGCGGCTGATGGACCTGGAAGCAGAGTCGGTCAGCAAGAAGGTTAGGGAGGAACCTGGGCCAGTCTTGGAGGCTGAGGAAGGCTCGGACAGGGGCTCTGCATCAGAGGCAGAGAGGGGGCCAGGGCAGGGTGGCAGTCATCAGCTGCCTTCAGGCTCGGGCAACAGTGAGGCGGGGGAGCTTCTGGAACCGGTTCCTAGCCTGCTCATGTGCAGAGCTGCCAAAAGGAAAGAACAATTAAGAAATCAAGGTCGACGTGGGAGTAAGGCCACAGGTGGACAATGAATGGCCCCTCCCATCAGGATTAAAACAGGAGCAAAAGGGAAAGGGGCTTTTGCAGGAAACAATTTGCTCGTTCATTCGTTCATTCATTCCAGCCTCGTGAAGATTTGTCTGTGTAGCCCAGCCCTTCCCTGTCAGCACTGCGTGTGGAAATATTTACCCAGCAGCTTTCCAGGAAAGATAAGGTCTGAGCCAATTAGTATACCTTTGCAAGACTGTTTGCCAAGCCGTTGACTGAATGTGAATGCACTAAATTCACATTAATTTAATAAAAGAGGTTTTGACGGGACTCGGAGTTGGCTTAGTGCTTTTTGGGGAAGCCTAGGACAGAACAGTAGGGCTGCCCTTGAAAACAGCTCAGAAGCTGTCACTGGTCCACAATGCAGAGGCATGGATGGTTGAACCTTTGTTTTCTGAGCTACACCGCTTACTATAGGCGTCCAGATGCAATTCAAGATCACCTATAAAATTCTTCATGGTATAGGACCTAGCTAACCACTATCCCTGTAGTGACTGCACTTGGACTTATATACAGCCCTCTCTAAGCGTTTTACAATGCTCTCCTTCATTTTCTAATGTTCAAAGCACTTTTTGGAAATACAGGATTGAGAAACAGGGCTGGTTTTCCCCGGAGAGTTTGAATGAAAGTGCCAAGGACCTTTGGACCAAATGAAGTAACCTTGCATTTTAATTTTTTCTTTATAACTGATTCTAAATTAGATCGATCAGAAGAAATGCGTGGAAGTCTTTGGAGGATATACGCATTGGGACTTACTTAGGTAGGTTTATTGTTTTAATTGTCTGCAGTAATAATCAGGGTAGAAAGTTGTACAGGTTTGTTTTCATCTGTCAGGCAGACATTCAATTATTTGTCCTATTTTCTTGAACTTTTGTTGAAAGCTTAGCAAATAACAGATCATTTACTCTTATCTTCTCATCATTAACAAAAGTTGTTGTTAAGTGAGAAATTTGTTGTGAGTTTTGTCCCATTTTATGACTTTTCTTGCCACATTTGTTATATGAATCACTATGTTAAATTAACAACACTGGGACACTGCAATTGTCATAAATATGAACCAGTTGTCAAGCATGAAAATTTAAATCATATGACCATGGGGATGCTGCCATGGTCATAAGTGTGAAAAATGGTAATAAGTCACTTTTTTCAGGGCCATTGTGACTTCAAACAGTCACTGTGAACTGTTGTAAGTCAAGGCCTATTTACATTGTGATATGCAAAACGATGTGGTGCATCTAAACAGGTTTATGCATTGCACTCTCATCAGAAATTTTATGGATTTTGTTATTATGATTTTGTGGTATAATCAAAAAGCAGAGTGCTGCTTAGCTGATTTCATTTAAAATCTGAATTTAATATGCTTGACCATTCTTTATACAGCACAGTCAATGCCAACAGCCAAATTCTTCAATAGTGCTGATATCAGTTAACTATCCACTAGTGTCCAGGATGTGTGCAAATCAAAGAAAAAATTAAGATGGTCGTCATAAAACCATCTTCCTTTCTTGTGTGATGCCTGCATGTTAAAAAGGAGATGGATTACTATCCTGTGATTGTGACTCCTCTCTTGATTTTTTGACCTCTACATGGATGATGCTGTGAACAGACCATGTGTGATACCTTAAGCTAAGAAACTCAGTTAATTGTCTGTATCTGGCATCGCATCCTCCATTTTCTATGGGTTTTTAAACCAAGCTTGATCTGGATCCAAAATGGCTTCCATTTTAGCTTTCCAGAAATGGTATCTTACAGTATAGCTAAGATTTAGTGGATATTTAGCTACCTGGATTCAGTGATGGTTTCTGTCAGGATTCCGGCACTTAACCCCATTTAAATTATGAGTCTCGAGCCGAACTTCCAAAACTTCGAAAAGATTTATTGGGAATTAAACTGTCTGGCATTGCCTGGGTATAAGCGACTCTGAGACACATAATTCATTGTCACCCTTGACCCTGGTTACCCCTCCACCGCCTGGGTGTATCGTAATTCATATTATCCAATGGGACACATCTATAGCCAAGAATCATCAATCATGATCTCTAGTTAGAATTTTTTGCGCAGCAGAAACTTTGGTCACCTAAGTTACTATCTTTGAAAACATTTATGGAACGCAGCTTTGGTTTGCAAGCGGCTGCAAACCAGATAAATATTTTAAGAGTTGATGGTTTCATATTTGGATAATACAGTAAGCCATAAAGCTTGGTCAATGTGCTGTAAAACTGCAGAAGGCTTTGTAAAATAAAAAGGGCCTGTAAGACATCAGAAGGCCCAAATTCATTAAACTGTGTATTTTAGCTCTCTGTAATGCAGTGGCCCCCAATATTTTGGACACCAGGGACCAATTCTGTTGGAGAAAGGTTTTTCTATGCACTAGAGGGGTTGTGGTTTTGCGTCTGCTTGCAACCCGCAAATGGGGCTTCACTTGTTTGTGCGGCCCAGTTTCTGGCATGCCGGAGACCAGTGTTGGTCCATGGGGACTCCTGCTGTAACACACCGTGCAAAGATAGAGTTGTGCAGCCTGAAACTAGCGAACTAGGTAACATTATCACTGATGCTGAAGTTGGTGCTCAGATGATGTCACCTAGTTTGGGTAAAGACACTCTTTAAGAAAGCAACCAAGCTCAGAGAGCACACGAGCATTTATAATTTATAATGAATTTCAAACATCATAAAACTAGTCAGCAAAATTAGTGAAAAAGCAGGTGCATCTGTCCAAAATCTCAGGGTTGTTGTTTTTTTTCTCAAAATGAAGCCAAGGCTTATCTTGGAAATGAAACAGAACATTTTCTTCATTCATTATAAAAGATCTTTATGAAAAGATAGCGGTTTGGCACCTTTTGGCAGTTTTAAAATTTAGTTTTTTTCAACTTCTTTTTTGTCTTTTAATGACCCCCATAATCCCTTGAATCGGGGTGGAATTGGGACAACTGAGTGGAGCTGAGTGTTTACTGGCCGGATGCCCTTCCTGTCACCAATGTGGAGTTTGCAGCAGATATATTCTCATTGTGCCCAGAGAGAGAAATATCTGCCACTACCTGAATCAAACTCACAGCCTCCCGATTATGAGGCAAGAGCTCCACCTCCAGGCCACTGCACCACTCCCCTTAAAAGCCCAATAATAAATATTAAATCCAGTGGAGATTCATTTTTCAAATGCATATTATTATTATTATTATTATTATTATTATTAACTGTTGAGCAGGGTTCCTTCTTGAACCAAGCAAGAGAAAGAGAAGGAACACAATTTCTAATCTTGACCCAGGGCCTGAGCTCATGGCACAGTCCATTCCTCCCATCAACTGGATAAGAGGAGACATGGGTTAAGAAAGTTGAAAGAAAATATTTCAGCAGAATATTTGTGGGGATGGAAACAGCGGGG
This sequence comes from Hydrophis major, assembly GCA_033807585.1. NCBI lineage: Eukaryota > Metazoa > Chordata > Lepidosauria > Squamata > Elapidae > Hydrophis > Hydrophis major. The sequence goes on along the minus strand of CM066332.1, from coordinate 137,241,877 downwards.
ATCAGAGCCCGTGTTGTTCTAGATCGCAGGACTGACTGGAAAAATTGTAGATCAGTCAAAACAAATCTTTATGGTCATAGACCAGCTTAAGGATGATAAGGTAAAGGTTTCCCTCACACATATGTGCTGTTCGTTTCTGGCTCTAGGGGGCGGTGCTCATCTCCATTACAAAGCCGAAGAGCTAGCGCTGTCCGAAGACGTCTCCGTGATCATGTGGCCAGCATGATTAAACGCTGAAGGCACATGGAACGCTGTGACCTTCCCACCAAAGGTGGTCCCTATTTTTCAACTTGCATTTTTACATGCTTTTGAACTGCTCAGGAGCTCACTCCGTTACATGCCGCTAGGGATTCGAACCGCTGAACTGCTGACCTTTCTGATCGACAAGCTCAGCATCTTAGCCACTGAGCCACCGCGTCCCTTCTAAGGATGGTAGGTAAGATGAAAAGCTTTCGAAAAGAGGGCTAGTTAGTAATACCGCAGACAAAGCAGCCCCCCCCCCCCCAAAAAAGATAAAACATTATTTTGGGGAATTGTAAACCGTTTTAGGATTTGGTTACAATTTTCTCATTTTCCTATGACCGCTGTGCAGGAAACCCCCCAAAATAAAAGCATTAAGGAAATTATTGCAAAACAAAATACATAAAAGATAAGCATTATTTCACAACCAATCCCGTATTTTTTTATCCACAACCAAAGCACTTTCAAAGACCATACAGCTGCTCAATTCATTGCTTTTATTGCGGTTCACACAATTACAAGGCATTTGTTACATTTCATGGTTAGAGAAATTACATAACAAATGCAACCCCCTTCCCCTACCATACCACCCACCCACCCACCCACTTCCCCCTCAGCATCTGAGGATGTTTTTCCATTTTCGGTGTGTACACAGTTGTCTTTTAAATGCCAAACATTTAATTTTACATTCTCAAGCACATCCTGAGACAAAAGTTTCACTTTATTTCATACAAAAATTGTCCATACCGGGTTGATCGGTCAACACAAATGCAAATGGCTGCTGGAAGTATTTTTTTATTTTTTTTTTGCTACATATTTACAGTAATTTCACCGCCCTAACTTGAAACTTTATTTGAAATTATTCTACCTTCTGCAGACTGAACCTGCAAAGCACAATAAACTCCAGATCAATTTCTCAAAGTATTTCAACTTCAGTTTAGGGATAGGCTGTTATGAAGGGATTATAAAAATATAAACAAGGATGTTGAAGGACTAAAAAATGGCTAAAGTCTAAAAATGGCTTGAAGTAGTGGAGGAATAAAGAAAAAACAACAACAATGCAGTTAAGGATCAGCAAAAGGAAGTTCAGTATTTCCTGTGGAAAAAACCTCATCCATTAATAACATTTTATCTACTGGCTTGAATCTAATTCAGATCTACATGTACCATGGATGTTAATGAATTTGTCCTTAGCATGAATAAAGTTAGTTTCAACTTATTCCAATTACAAATTTGACCAGGATGCTTATCAAAATACTGTAGCTATTTAAAAACTTGGCCAAACTAAGAATTTTGGAAGCAAGCAAATATGAGCTAAATATGTTGCTGATTCTAATTTTTTTAAAAGAGCAAAATGACAGCTGGAATGGTGCCATTTTACCAACAGATTGTCGCCCCACTTGGTTTTTCCTATTTATCTCTTTAATTAATCTCATTTTATTGATTTTCCACAATTACACTTAGGTTTGAAGTTGTCTTATTTTATGGACTGGACCTGTAAAGGTTAAACCAATTTCATTGTATACGTGATGTACAATAGAGGCTTTGGCTTTGACGTGATGTACAATAGAGGCTTTGACTTTATCTCTCTCTTGTTACTTTCCACTTATATTAATCTTTTTATACTTTATTTGTTCACAGGTTTTGCTGTGAAGTTATTTTTGCTTGCCTTCTATTTTCCAAAGAGGTGGTATTTAATTGGTTGTTTTTGCTTGGGATTTTATTTTCTTCTAACATGGGTTTTCCAAGCAATCATCTCTGAAACAAGATCTTGGAATCCCAAAGGTGCTTTTTCAAGAGGCCACTGGACTTTCTGGGATTTTTTTTTTTGAAGACGTTTCACTTCTCATCCAAGAAGCTTCTTCAGCTCTGAGGCTCCCTCACCATCCAGTCAGAGCTGATGAAGCTTCTTGGATGAGAAGCAAAATGTCTTCAAAGAAAAAAACAGAAAGTCCTGTGGCCTCTTGAAAAAGCATTTTTGGGACAACCATCACGTGGATGACGGAGAATCTCCATAGACAAATCTTGGAATGTTATTATACACACAAAGACCCAAAGATACATACACAGAGACAGAGGCATCAAATTTTCTCTAGAACAAAATTTTAAAAACCTTATCGATTTTTCACTTTGACTTTTTTGCTAGTTTTTTAAGATACTAACAAATAACATTGAACTTCCACTGACACGCCTGATTTACGCATTGCATACAAAATCATAAATAGTAACGTTTTTATGTGACTTTTATTTTTTTATTTTTAATTGGAATGTAACTCATGCAAACAACTACTTTAAACTTAACGTAAACCACTTTAAACTTGATGGTAAACATTTTTTTGCAACAGAGTTGTCTGGAATATCTTATCTGATTCAGTTGTCTCAGTGACTAAGTTTTAATTCTGATTTAACTTCTGTCGACCTCACCCCATATTTTCGAGCTTCCTACTGTAAGTGGTTATTGTCCCTGTCTTATTTAATTTTTTTTTTTTCATTTTGCTCGCTCGAATTTGTAATTTTCATTTGATGAATAAATATAAATAAAGTGAATAAATGTTGCTAACACAAAAATTTTAAAAAAATACCATCACAACATGTAGAAATAGTAGAAAACCAAACAGCAGTGGTACATAACACCCTCTCTGACACACAACAGGATTTAGTTTCAACAAGGGCCAAAAGCAATTAACACATCTGAAAACTACAACAAGCCTTTGCCTCAGAATGACCAAACAGTAAGCATTATGAACGGAAAGTTAGTAACCTTTTTGTGGCTTCCCAAAAAATATGGTTGGCTCATTGCAAAAAAAAAAAAAAAACCCCCAATAATAAAATGTGCATTGCATCAGGGAAATCAGAAGATCCAGGCAGTTCAAATGTGTATAAAGATTTATTGCAAGCGTAAGCTCTCTACAAGAATCTAAACTACTAATGGTTCAAGCAAAGTAGCTGTAGGTAAGAGTCACAGGAATTCAAGATGATCTGGATTTAGATCTCTTGTGGGAGCAATGGGATTCAAGCAGGGGTGTGATTCAGCCGGTTCTGACCTGGTTGTGCTATATTTTGTTTGTTTGAAGCCCAGCTGATTGGCGGGGCAGTGCGGATTTCCACACCAGCTGTTTTTAAAAGGTAAGTTTTCTTGTTATTTTCAAATGCACACCGTGCACTCACTGAACCAGTTGTTACATCAAATGAATCCCACCACTGGGCTCAAAACTTATGACATACTTGACTCCTCCCACAGGCTCAGCCTGTTCACCTCCTACAATAGGTTATGTCAGGGTTATGTTAACCTTTCTCACCTGGCCCAGGAAGTCTCATATTATTCATGAAAGAAACAACAATATCGGGCAAAATATCTCCCCCAAATTTGGAATAATTTGGCAATTGTCTCAGAGAAGCCTTGGTGGTGATGGGCACTTAATTAAAGGATCTGGAGAAAGTATTTTTTTTAAAAAAAACATTTAAGCATCTAGGTAGATTTAGATTCAGTGCAGTGTCCCCTCAAGCATCTGTTTGAGTAGAGATAAAAGTTTTAATTACTAATGAAATGAAAGAGCAACAAAGCAAGAGATTACATGTAACATCCAACTGATTCAGGCTGAAAGGACAAGTTAAGATCAGGTATTTTGGCACTAAAGTGTAGAAAACCCTGTCTGTAATGGACAAGCTACCTATATAGCCTGCATTAAGGCCATAGCTTGCTTTAACCATGGTTTGAATAGACCACAGTACAGTGGTGGGTTTCAAAAAGTTTTCCTACTGATTTGGTGTGAGCACATGTTTTGTGCATGCACATGTGCTTTGCTGTGCCACGTGAAGCAGCTGAGGTTGAAAAGCAGGAAATAATGGTCAGGATAGAGCCGAGGCAGATGGGAGGGCCCAGCAGCTGATCATTAGAGCTACCGGTTCGGCTAAACCGGGCTGAACCGGTAGAATACCACCACTGCCACAGTGCCAAAACCAGGATGAAAAGCTGAAAATCGGGATTACAAAGGCTAGGTTCACCAATGTGTAATATTGAATCCAAGCAATCTTGTTATTTAGGTAAGAATAATGTGTGAAGCCAGACTATATTTCAGTAGAGGAGGTAACCTGAAACAGAGTTTATTGAATCGCTGTTATTCAGAGCACAAGGCCATTTAGATGTTCACAATCAATCGAGATGATTCATCCCCATCCGAAGTGCTCATATATTCTTCAGTCCTCCTTTAGATCCATCCAGGCTACTAATTACCATCACTTTAATTTGGCTTTGTGGTATTTTTCATAGATTCTGCCCCAGGTTCTCTGCTGAAAGCTGGTTTAAGGCTCTTGTGATGGAAACTTGGAGGAATAATATTAGCAATAGTAAAGCAATAATTATAATAATATTAAGAATAATGCACCCATGTCTGGTCTGCAAAAAATTAAATAACCACACAGTAGGACAGAATTATAGATTTGTCCAGCCCATCGCTGCCATCTAGTTGCAGCCCACATACGGTAGCTCCAAATAACAACAAGAAGAATGACAACAACAACAACAATAATAATAGTAAATCTGCAAAATATCATCATGCTCTGATCGTTATACAGAGAATAAAAATAAAGCATTAAGAAAATAGAGGAGGTACAGGAAAAGGTAATCTGATTATGGCTTTACCACTGAGAAACTGAACAAGGGAAGCTCTACCCCGTGAACCATCCAAGCAATGCAGTCGCTCTGAAATTTCCCTTATTCGTGGCTGAAACAGGCGTTTGTCTTTTCTTCTCTCATCTATTTTATTGGATTCCTTTTCTGCTTCCTCACAACCACAAGAAACTACGGCTCAATGTAACACCAACTAATCAATATTTATTCCACAAATAAATATTGAAATCCTAAAGGATTTCTATGGGGAAGGCAAACATCTAATCCTATTATACAATTTATGCAAAACAAACCAGGAACTGGCTATTCCCTACTTGACAAGACCCTTCGTGTTTTCATGTGTTCTTTATATCATCATAACATCGTCATATTTGTGTTGGAAGGAATTAAATCCTCAAGGTTGTTGCCCACATTAAAACATATGCTTCTAGGGCTATGATGGCAAACCTGTGACATGCGTGTCAGAGAACCCTCTCCATGGGCATGTGAGCCGTTGCCTCAGCTCAGCTCCATCACACATGCATGCGCGCACCTTCTGCCGGCCAGCTGATCTTCAGAGCTCTGCCCCACATGCCTGAGGATGAGGCACATGAACAGGGGACACATGTGTATTGCATTTTGGGGATGTGGTGCATGCATTTTGGGCACTCAGAGCTGAAAAGGTTAGCCATTACTGTTCTAGGGTATTTTTTTTAGGGGAACTTTTAATACTGAGTTTTGGTTTAATCAAGGAAGGCATCCTTAACCTGCTAAGACTGTGGATCTGATCCTTCTTTATGGTCAGTAAGGACGATCTTTAAATCCATTAGGAATCCTGGTGGCCCAGTGGTTAAACTTCAGTTCTGCAGGCAAACTCTGCCCACTGTCTGAAGTTCGATCCTGACGGGGCTCAAGGTTGATTCAGCCTTTCATCTGTCATGCAGGGAGGAATGGATAAGGGAGCAACGTGGGTTATGGGGGAGAAAAAGGCCCTGATTCCCTTCATTAGCTACAGCTGGGAAAACAGGATATAAAGGGTGTTTGCGCACAGCACCTTGCTGGAAGCAAAGCATGCATTATCTTTGTTTGTCATGTCTTATCTGGGCTCTGGCATCCTCCCAACTGTGTGTGTTTCATTATCTTTTGGAAGTCTGCAATTCCTTAACCTGCCCTGTCCCGTTAATTGCTGCAGAGTGGTTTGTGTTGGTTTTATTAGATGCATAATTTAGATGTACTTTGGGTTTGGACTGAATTTCTTCCCTTTAAAAACTGTTCTTGGGAGAGTTTTTTCTCTAGCCAATGATAACTGGATGTAGGGGGCCAAGTTGGAGGAATTAAAGGGACTTTACCTACTTTTGTGACTGTGTTGCTTTTGTGCCACGCCTCGGGCCATCACATCATCCTTCTGAGATCAATAAAATAAGGACCCAAATTGTTGGGGGCAATATTCTGACTTTGTAAACCTCTAAGAGAGTAAAGCCTTATTCAATCCAAACAGAGCTGAAAGGGACCTTGGAGGTCTTCTATTCCAACCTCCGCTCAAGCAGGAGACCCAATACCTCGTGTGTCAAACTCAATTTCATTGAGAGCTGCATCAGGGTTGTGTTTGACCTTAGGGGGCCGGAGTGGGTATGGCAAAGGTGGACGTAGCCAGTTTGATGTCACTCGTTTTGGGGGCATCTGTGGTGGCCCAAGCATTCTGCCAGTGAAAATGGGCTCCCGAGCTCCGTTTTCGGGTGTGATGGCCTCCTGCAAACCTCTGCCAGTGAAAACGGAGCTTGGGAGGGCCATGTGTGGCCCTCCCAAGCTCCGTTTTTGCTGGCAGAGGCACTGCAGACCAGTCCTTTGCTGTTTCCAGGGTGGCCCTGCAGGCCAGATCTAAGCACCCCATTGTCCGGATCCTGCCCCCGGGCCTTGAATATGACACCTCTGCCCTATACCATTTCAGATAGGTGGCTATCCAGTCTTGAAAACCTCCAGTGATAAAGTCCCTTTAGAACTTCTAAAGGCAAGCCGTTCCACTGGTTAATTGTCCTCACTGTTCAGAAGTTTCTCCTTAATTCCAGGTTGTTTCTGTCCTTGATTAGTTTCCATCCATTGTTTCTTTTCTTGCCTTCTGATACTTTGGAGAATAAGTTGATCCCTCCTTCTTCTTTGTGGCAGCCCCTCAAATACTGGAATACTGCTGTCATGTCCCCACTCCTCCTCCTGTTCTCTAGACTGGCCATATACAATTCCTGCAGCTGCTATTGCTATTCTCAGCAATTTGGGGGGGGGGGAATTCTGGAAGTTCCAATCCAAACACCTTGAGAGAATTCAGTTTGGGAAAAACTTCAAGTTGTGCTTGGTCTTTTGAACCTTGTTATTATATTCGTATTATCGAAATTCAGAAAGAAAAAAATGTTCTTCACTCTAACCATGATCTGTTGTAACAAGTTACCAACTCAAAACTATTCCTCTTTCAGCTTTCCAAATCTGTTAAAAGATACTGCTTTTTCTACACTATTTGATCTCAGAAACTATGATTGTTCCAAACATCACACTAACATATAACGTGGCTATTTGATTTAACTTGGCTCTTTTGGATAGTTAATAACCCAAAATACATCATTTAGGATAACATGTAAACTCATCTAATTGGGGCTTAACTCAACTAGCCAAAATTTAAGCAAATCACAACTAAGGATGCATGAATTTAGCAATAGGCTTAAGAGTTCCTGAGAAACTAAGCTTTTAAACCATGATTAAGTCACATTTTGTGACATCAGATGTTAACTGTGAACAAGTTGGGACTTTTCCTTTCTATGTAAGTCAATGAAAGGGAAAAATGGAATTCACTATCTATTGCAACAATTTATTTGCAAAAAGTAGATAGAGATAATCTGTAATTTTGGGGTACCTCATCCACTGCCTCTGTTACTTTTTCCAATCTGTTAAAGCCCACAAAAGCAAACTCTGAATTATCAAGGAACAATTCAGGTTTCATTCTAACTTGGAGGATCAAATTTCTTTTAGAGAACAGCAATTTCTCCATAAAGTTTCTCAATAAAATTATTTTTTCCTTCAGCTCCAGCTGCACCGTGATAAAACTATGGCTTTTTAAAATGAAAGAATAATTAAAATCAAAGCATACAGTATCTCCAGGCTGCTAATGGCTGATAAATTAGGCAGCAACTCATGGTATGTTTCCTGATGTTCCCTGATTTTTATTCATGCATCAACTCCTAAGGAGTCTTTTTTTTTTTTTTGCTTTAATTAAAATAAAACTATGGCAGTAATATAATCACAGTAGAGGAGACAACAGATCCAAGAAGAACTTTACAGAAATTTGCAGAAATTCTGTAAATTCTAGCTTCCAACGCCATACAGGCAGTGGTGGGATTCAAAGATTTTTACCACCAGTTCGATTTGCATGTGCATGCGCACCAAACATGCACTTTGCACAGACGGAGAGGCATTTGCACAGGCGCAGAAGGTTCCAACGCACCTTCTGCAAGCCTGCACTCTCCCTGTCGCTTCAGCAGCTGCTGTGCGGCACTGTCATGTCCCTGTTGGAATCTAATTCCGAGGGAGAGGTGGAACAGCTGACAGGAAGGGTGGCTGGGTGGAGGAAACTGGGGAAGGGCAAAGTCTGGCTGGGCAGAGCAGAGGAGAGGTAGAACAAGGCAGAGGGAATTCAGAGGAAGATCCAGGCCCACCCCCTCTTCATCCTAGGGTATGCAGGGAGGAATGGAGAAGGGAGCAATGTGAGTTGCATGGCTTATGGGGGAGGAAAGGGCCCTGATTCCCTTCATGAGCTGCAGCTGGGAAAACAGTGTTTAAAAAGGCAAGCTACGCACAGCAAAGTTGTTGGAAGCAAGCCATGAGTTATTTTTGTTTGTCAAGGCTTATCTGTGTTCCTGGCATCTTCCCAGCTGTGTGTGTTTTGTTGGCCTTTGAAGTCTTCAATTCCTTATCCTGCCCTGTCCAGTTAATTGCTGCAGTGTGGTTTGTGTGGAGTTTTATTTGCAGTTTGTATGTACTTTGTTTTCGGACTGAATTTCCTCCACTTAAAAACTGTTCTTGGGAGAGTTTTTGCTCCAGCCGAAGGTAACTGGACATTGGCGGCAAAGTTGGCAGTATTAAAGGAACTTTTTTTTTACTTATGTGATTGTGTTGCCTTTGTGCCATGCCCTGGGTCATCACACTGTGTCTTTAACAAATTAACATGTTGGAAGGGACCTTGTAGGTCATCTAGTCCAACCACCCGCTGTTAAGAGTCTCTAAGTATAAAGACATTGAAGCATTTTCTGGTGTCTCACAGTAGCTACACAACAGGAGGAAAACCTGTGCTTTTCCTGGAAATGCTGAGCTTCTAGGACAGGCCATGAAAATATGGGTCCAAAGTAACTTTCCCATTTTGGGAATGCTGTATTACATACCTCTACTTATCTCGAGATTTCATTAGAGTAAAATAAAGAGCTACTCAAAGGAGATACAGGATCTTTCTCTGAGACATGTCAGCAGATATACACCTGGATGATATTACTACACTATTTGGTTTCAGTATTCAGAACCAAATTCAGTATCATTTTGTTGTAAGTCAAGTATAGGTATAGCTCAGCGGTCCCTAAACCTGGCCACTTTAAGGTTTGTGGACTTCAACTCCCAGAATTCCCCAGCCAAGAGGAGGAATTCTGGGAGTGCGTGTGGAGATTCTCAGTCATACAGATCATGGTTGTTTCAGAGATGCTTTTTCAAAAGGCAACTGGGCTGGGTTTTTTTCTCCTTGAGGAAGAAGACATTTCGCTTCTCATCCAAGAAGCTTCTTCAGCTTCTGACTGAACTGAAGAAGTGAAGAAATGAACTAGAGAACTAAAGAAGCTTCTTGGATGAAAAGCAAAACATCTTCCTCAAGGAAAAAAAAAAACAATCCAGTTGAAAAAGCATCTCTGAGGCAACCATGATTTTTGAAAAAGAACCATTGAGACAATTCTGGGAGTTGAAGTCCATAAATCTTAAAATTGCCATGTTTGGAGAGTGCTGGTGTAGCTTATGGTTACCCCAAATTCTTCTCCGTTGCACAGACCAATGCCTAGGTCTGCAAATTGGTGATACTGTGGAAATTGAAGAATGCAATCCATGCTTATTATCTTCAAATAGAGTTACCGAAAGATTCAGTCCCAGCTGACTGACTGAAATAGAAAAACAAAACATAGAAGCTGGGATAACAAGGGTTAAACCAATAAAGGAGAAAGGAGGGGTCCTTGGTGCTCTCTCAGCTTGGTTGTTTTCTTGCAGATGTTTCATTACCCAAACTAGGTAATATCATCAGGAGTACTCAGACAGTACCAAGGATCTCTCACAGATAAGAGACAACAGAATTCAAGAGGGGGTTGGACTCAGACCTTTTGTGGGAATGTAATGACTCCAGGTTGATGACTTGCTTTACTCCACCCTGCTAGACTTCCTGCTCCTCTCCCACAATAATATGAGGTTTGGAGCAATTTCAGTGATGCTCCAAATGAAGAGCATCACTCAAATTGCTATGAGCTGTGGTGACGCAGTGGTTAAAGTGCAGTACTGCAGGCTACTTCTGCTGCCTGCTGGCTGCCTGCAATCTGGCAGTTCGATTCTCACCAACTCAAGGCTGACCCTGCTTTCCATCCTTCCGAGGTTGGTAAAATGAGGACCCAGATTGTTGGGGGCAATATGCTGACTCTGTGAACCACTTAGAGAGGGCTATAAAGCACTGTGAAGCGGTATAAAAGTCTAAGGGCTATTGCTATTGCTGCACTCAAAGTTAGACTAACTTCCTTCCCTTCCCAAGAACTATGGCTCCAATCCAAGAGTTTCTTATTTCCCATTCTTCCTATTCATTCCTCACTCAAGGTGCAGTTTTGCAATTGATGATGTTACCTAATGTGGTAATGAAACGTCTGTGAGAAAACAACCAAGCATAGAGAGTGCTAAAGACCCCTCAGTAAGGGGTGTCTGATACCGACCAAGCTGACAGTGAGAATTATAAATAAAATAGGAGCCAAGGGAATTTTTTGCTGCCTTTGATGAGAGCTTCTATAACCTTCATACGATCTGCTGAAAAAAGACTCATTTTTTTACTGAGTCAGTGAATTTCTAGATGCTCTTTGCTCCTATATATTATCTACCCTGTTTCCCAAAACTATGACCTACCCTGAAAGTAAGTCCTAGCTTGATTTTTACACATGCGCCCAATATAAGCCCTACCCCTAAAATAAGCCCTAATTAAGAGTGGATGGGTAAAAATTAAGCTAGGGTGGGGATGCAGGTAGTGGAGCTGCCCTATTACTTACCCTTGGACACCCCAACACCTGTCTTGCCGGACCATTTCTTCTGCAGCCAGCAAGGCTGGCAAGGCTTTCCTGAAGGCCTTTGGAGCTGATAAAGAAGCTCCAGATTGATCTGGAGCTCTGTTATCGGCTGCAAAGACCTTCAGGAAATCCTTGCTGGCCACAGAAGAAGTTCCTAAAGGCGAAAGGAGGCCGGGGACGACGCACACAAGTGAGGGTTAGTCAGTGGATGACTTTCCCCGAAAATAAGACCTGGTGCCTTTTTTTTGGTGGCAAAAAAAGTATAAGACAGGATCTTATTTTCAGGGCAACATGGCATATTCAGAATGGCTTCCTTGATCATTAACTCTCCTTATGCAATGAAAAAGCAAAACAAAACACACAACTAATGTGACTGCTCAGCATTGAGCTAATATCTAAACATTGCATTACAGCTCACAGTCAAAATATTGAGCAATGAAGGATTGACATTCAACATGAGAAGGGGTTAAAGAAGCAATAGTTCAGAAGTACAGTCAAAACATTTCAGGGATAATAAAGTGATGTGTTAGGACTGAACTGCAAAATTGCATGTAGCATATGTTTACATGGGTGGGTTTGTTCTTCTGGATATAATTTTCTGAAACAAGAGCAAAATAGCCCCACCTCCACAAATGGCCAATGCACAGGATTCTGCATATTATAGTTTGATAACATTGCCATTCAAAATACAGGGCCGGAGTCCCAGAAGCAGTTCGTGACTGTGTACACTTATGTTCTGGTAACGCAATGCAGCTGGAATTAATCGTATCGGCTCTGCCGTTCCAGCAGATTATATCAGTAACGTGGAGAGAGGGAGATCTGATGCTTGGGTAACAGTTTATCCTCCATATTAAATTACCCAAGCCTTGTGTTCTGGAAAGGACACTCCAGCTTTGAAACAACACGGGGAGTGGCAGTTACCGGTTTCATAGCACGATACCATAGTCTCGAGACTGAAGGGTGCCAAACAATTCAATTCATTCAAAATGGTGTTAAGGTTTTTCAATAACGAGTGTGTTACTCTATGTTTTTCTCTTTCCCCCCTTTTTAAATGTACAAAGACATATACCAGCAGCAAACAGGAAGGATGGACCAAAATTAGCTAACCCACAATTCAGAAATGTTCTTTTTTTCTCCTTCTATTTGTTCACCCACCTGAAGATTTTCTGCTCTTTCCTACATCTTAGGAAAGCTCCCCTAAGCAATCACTTTTTAAAGGGGGAAATGCGGAGAACTGAATTCATGGCCTTCAGCCTTCGCACTATAACTCAAGTTATCTCCACATATTTATTTAGAAATTAACTTCCATCATCAGTAAAAATGCTGGATTGGACCGACCCTCAAGTTAGCCAAGCCAGTTGACATTTGTGCATTTGGAAACAAATTGGCTTAAAAAAATATAGTTTTTTTTTAAATTAAGAATATAAACACAAATATGCCATATTATCTGACTAGAAAAATGTCAAAAACCAGATACATAATTGATGGATAGTCTGTTCCAATTTGCTGCATACTCTCATTCTTTTTTTTTTTTAAAGTATCATTTAATCCAGGAGTCAGCAACCCATGGCTCTGGAGCTGCATGTGGCTCTTTCATCCCTCTGCTGTGGCTCTTGGTCGCCAGTCAGCTGCACAATTGATAGGGCTTTCGATTAGGACAGGTAAAGAAAAAAGGACGCCATGCTAGGAGGAGACTCTATGGTGGGGGAACCAGACTTCTGGTCGGCTCCAGAATTGAATGGGGGGCTTCCAGTTAGGAACTTTGTAGCTATATGAGTGTTTAAGGTTGCCGACCCCTGATTTAATCCAAGGCATTCACAGAACTGTTCCTCTTTTCTCCCCAATGCACACATTTCTCACCAAAAAAAACTTTACACATTTTCATTTACAGGTCACAAACTCATTACACAAGTGAGCAAACTCTTGGTACAATTCGGCATAGCATCAAGACAGCTGCAAAGAGTCAAGGTTTTTAAGAAGGAGTCTTCCCCAAAATAAAAGAAAATTAAACAACAAAAAAAGACAGAGTGAAAGAAAAATCAACAGCTGTGAAGGCGACTTTCTAAGCTTGTCAATCTAACCGCTGGCACATGCTGCCTTTTCGGTTTTGTGTTTTGCAAAATGGAGCAACACAAAAAGAACCGCGCTGAATTTTTAAAAAACCACTACATCGAAGCAGTTCCCACAAATCTTGGTGTCTGAGCATTTTTTAAAGACACGTTAAAAGAAGGCATAGATTCTTCTCCCTTTCCAGCAGGTAGAAGTGAACAACAACAAAAAAGGAATATAAGAGTTGGTTTTGTTTGACTCAATGCTTGGATTTCTTGCACTCATGAAATAATCCCTATTGGATCACAGCTATCCCTGCTCCAGTTGGGACACACCTACCAAGGGAAGTCATATCTGCAAAGAGAGAAAGAAGTCACTAGGGCCAGACCCATAAGAACACTCCAACGTGCTCAAACAAAACCAAATGAAGGACACCTTCCATTGGTGACAAGTTAAACACAACCACTAGACCCGTGTTTCCCAACCTCGCCAACTTGAAGAAGCTGGTTGGGGAATTCTGGGAGTTGACCCGTCTTCATGGTGCCAAGGCTGAGGAGCAACACTGCATTAGAAGCTTGGAGGGGCAAACACAGGTCTAGGAATCTGGGTTGTCCAACATTCTCTGGCAACCAACCATTGCTTGTTCTATGTCCTTGAAGTAATGTTCAGCTCACCTCATAGCTAGTTGATTGGTTACTGCCAATTTGAGAGGAGTGAAATGGTTCTGGGGGAGAACATAAGGGAAGGGGAAGTAGGAAAGGAAAAGGGAAACTATTGTTTTGAAGGACACGTTGGCCATTTTTTTTCTACTGGATCAAAGAGTGACTTAATGGCCAGGGCATTCTCAGAAACAAACCAGGTCGTTGAAAGCAGCTGATTGCCCCCAAGCAAGGCCAACTGATTCTACTCATAGTTGGCCTTTGTATTATAAATTACAGGATTCATGCGAGTCATTGCGCTGCTTAATAATGAGGTCTCCAAACTTGTAAGAAGAGGTGGGATGCTGCCGGTTTGCCCTGGTTTGGGCGAACCAGTAGTTAAGATTCTGCACAGTTTGGCAAACTGGCAAATCCCATTACTGGCTGGCCTCACCCCCGCTTGTTTTCCAGCCTGTTTTCCAGGCAGTTTTCCTGGCCATTTTGGGGCCAAAAATGACCTGGAAAATGGCCCAGAAAATGGCTGGAAAACAGCTTGTTTGGGGTCAGTTTGGGGGGCATTTTTGGGGCCAAAAATGACCTGAAAAATGTCCTGAAAACAGCCAAAAAACAGCTGAAAACAGGCTTAAAAATGGGCAGGGCGGGGCCAGCCAGTGGTGAGATTAGCCCTAACTGGCTAAATCCTGCCTTTGAGGGGAGTGGCTGGAAGGCAGGGCTGGGTGTAATGAGGGACGTTACTCATCCAGTCAGAGAACCTGTTGTTAAGTTAGTCCAATCCCACATATGCTTGTAAGACTTGTGGACTTCAACTCCCAAAATTCCTCAGCTAGAATTCTGGGAGTAGAAGTCCACAAGTCTTAGAGTCGAAGTACCAGGCCTAAGATGAAGATTAAAATTGTCTGCATGCCAGTTGGACTGAACCAAGATTTCTACCAGTACTTCTTGACTTACGACAAAGCAATGCAACTCGACTTACGACTGCTAAGCAATGACCCTCACAACTGCATCACTTAAGGGTAGAAATTCCAGTCCCATTTATGGTTGCAAGTGAAGGACTACTAGTATTTCCTTCCAACAGAGGTTGTCCTGATAGGTCTACAGGAAGTCCTCGACTTATGGCCACAACTGACCCCAAAATTTCTATTGCTAACCAAGATGGTAGTTAAGTGAGTTTTGCTCCATTTTATGACTTTTGTTGCCACAGGTGCTAAGTAAATCACTGCAGCTGTGTTAATAACATAGTTGTTAACAAATCTGGCTTGCCTGTTGCTTGTCATAAGGTCCAGGATACTGCAACCGTCATAAATATGAATCAGTTGCCAAGCATCTGAATTTTGATCACGTGATTGTGGAGAGGATGCAGCAGTGTGAAAAACGGCCATAAATCTCTTTTTTTTCCAGTGCCGTTGAAACTGAATGGTCACTAAATAAATAGTTGCCAGTCAAAGGCCTACCTGTACTCCTCTGAAGGAAAGAGGCTAACCTGGGGCAGAGTGGGGTGGAATTCTCTGAAATAGAAGAAAATGGCTGATAGAAACCTTTCCAAAGTCTTCTAATACCAACTATCATCTTCCACTTCAAGGAATTGTTTAATAATACAGTTGGCCATGGCCAGTGGTGGGTTTCCAAATTTTTTCCTACTGGTTCTATGCAGTTGTCAAGCCCGAAATGGACATATGCGTAGCCATTTTATTTCGCCTTATTATATATTCCTTTTTTTTCTTTTCCTTTGCTGGTTATGGGGGGAAAGGGTTTCGGGCTTGCCATATTCCTAAGGTGGGAGGAATGGAGATGGTGAGAGTTGTTTAGGCTAGGTGGTTCTCCTTCCCGTGGGGATGAAAACTGACCCTGCTGAGACCTGGAAGTGGAGGATGATGACACCAGGCAAACATTGATTTACTTCTATTTGGGGATGTGACTTTTGGGGGTTGTTTCGAATTTCCAATATTACATGGTGTAATTCCGGGTTGTGTCAGATCTGGAATTACAGCGGACTTTGCCAATTTGATGCTTTCCTAAATAAAAGAAATGGTTTTGGAAGGTGGACTTTGCTCTTTTCTTTTTAAATGGATTTTATCACTGGGAAACCTGACAGTGCTTTGCGAAGGCATGCAGGGCACAAATACCGACTTTGTCAACACCGGTGAGCTGCCTGAGCCATTTTTTTTAGTTCAGCTGAGGCGTGGAAATCTACTCTGCTGCGTGAATTAGCGGAGCTAAAAAACATAGGAGAGGTAACGGCGGGTGGTGGGTGGGTGGGGCCAGTCAGAGGTGGTATTGCTGGTTCTCTGAACTGGTCAAAATTTCCGCTACTGGTACACCAGAACTGGTCCGAACCGGGTAAATACCACCTCTGTCCATGACACTTCTTGACAAAATGGCTGCTTTGTATATAGCTCTTAAGGAAGAAATAGCAGGAGGCTTAAAAAATTTTCTTCCTCATTTTTTTTTTTTGGCATGTCCTGACCCATTTCGAGCTGGGGGGAAAGCACATTTATCTTTTTACCAATTGATGCAGGAATAAAAAACCCTCCTCATCTGTCATTTCCTCTGATAGCTCTTTTGGTTTGCACAGAAAGGATAATCCAGGTTCCCAGGTGATCTGTGTTTGCTTCCAGCTACCTCGCCTCAGCCTGAACCTGAAACATTTGTTTGCAAACATCTGCTAAATCAGAGGAGGCATACTCATTAAGGGGCCATGATTAGCGGAGGGTTTGCAGCTCAGGGTAGTCTCCAAAACAGACAAGCATCTGATGCCCTTCTAGGAAAACAGATAGGGATCAGTACATTTGGCCCTGATTTTTCTCCCGTCCACCTCATAACAACCTCATTCTTGGTCTTTAATGGGTGAATGGACACGAATTAATGTGATACATATTCTAGGATGGTTCACATCAAGAGAGATGTGTTGCGAGAAATAAAAGCATTCTTGGGATAACAATGACACCAACAGAACAGAAAATTTGTTAGCTCAGGGTTGAACTGTGGGGTGTTTTCCGCTCTCTAAGTTTGGTTGTTTTCTTGCAGACATTTCATTACCCAGCTAGGTAATATCCTCAGGGTTAACCCCATTCCCTTCTAGGTCTGATGAGGTTACCTAGTTGGGCAATGAAATGTTTGCAAAAAAAACCCCCACCAAGTTCAGAGAGAGTCTTATATAACTTCTTGACCAGTGTTTTCAACCTTAGCAACTTTAAAATGATTGGACTTCAACTCCCAGAATTCCCCAGCTGTCTATGCCAGAATTCCCCAGTCTCAACCATCCAGGGCCAGCTGTGGAATTCTGGGAGTTGAAGTCCAGACATCTTAAAGCTGCTAACATTCTAAAGATAAAACTTCTCTGTGGTAGTTTTAGAAACGTTCAAGCAGATACGTTCTAACCTGTTGAAACCTTTTGCAAGGTCTCTTGGAATATGAATATTCACAACTGCATCCTTCGTCCAATTGTAGCCCAGCAGAGAAAAAATTATCAAGGCTTTGGCAGTTTTCTCCTTCCCTTAAGCGGGGAGTCAATCTGAAGATGTCTTGATTATTGGGCTGTTTTGGGGTTTTTAAAATTTATTTTTCTTCCCCATGTTTTGGCTGGAGATTTGGCTGGCTAGCAGCACGAAATTTAGGGCAATTTGGAAAGACTGTAGATTTACACTCCTTGTCATTTCTGAAGGTTTTTAAACAGTGGATTTGCCTTAATTGGGCCCCGATCTGCCAGGAAAGGAACCAATAACCATTTTGATAGAACAGCTCAGGGTTCAACAGTGGGGTCCTTGCTGCTCTCTGAGCTTGGTGGTTTTCTTGCAAGCATTTCATCACCCATCTAGGTAACATTATCAGTGCACCAGTCTGCAAGAAAACCACTAAGCTCGGAGAGCACCAAGGACCCCACAGTCATTTTAATCTTTTCAGCAAAAATACCAAAAGTTCTTGGTAGCATCTTAAACCACCTGGGAGCTTAAATGAAGCATAGTCTGCTTTATCTCCAGGGGATGCAATTATCCAATATATCCTCACCATACTAATGTCCCTTAAAACGAGTGCAGAAGAAAAGAATATGCACAATTTGAGGGAGAAGAGACAACCTAATCCAGGGGTGTCAAACTAGATTTCATTGAGGGCCGCATCAGGGTTGTGTTTGACCTTGGGAGGGGGCATGGCCAGGGTACACATAGATAGTCACTCATGTCACTCATAGTCACTCACTAAGTCACTCATGTTGGGGGCACCTGTGATGGTCAAATGCTAAGACAGAACTTCCCTCAGACCTCACTTTCATTATATTCCTTCCTTCCTTCCTTCCTTCCTTCCTTCCTTCCTTCCTTCCTTCCTTCCTTCCTTCCTTCCTTCCTTCCTCTTCTTTTTATTTCCCTCTCCCTTCTCCTTCCTTCTTCCTTTCCTTCTTTCCTTCTTTTCCTTCCTTGATCTCTTCCCATCTTTCCTTCCTGTTCTTTCCCTTTCTCCTTTCCTGTCCCTTCCTGCATACTCAAATGCAAAAGGGGAAACATTTCTCCTTTTTTGTTTCTCTTTTGTTTTTAGTTTGTTTTGCTAGCCCTCTTCCAGCGAAAACGGAGCCTGGGGGGAGGGGGGGCCTTCAGGCAGCCTCCCAAGCTCCATTTTCACTGCCCGAGGCACTGCGGGCCTTTGCGGTTTCCAGGGCAACCCTCCCGGCCAGTTCTAAGCACCCCATGGGCCCTTGAGTTTGACACCCCTGACCTAACCACAACAGGTAGTCCTCAACATACGACCACAATTGGGACCAGAATCTCCACTGTTATTAAGCCAAGTGGATGTTACATGAGTTGCGCCCGATTTTACGACCTTTTCGTCATGGTCATTAAGTGAATAGCACAGTCATTAAGCAAATCTGTCTTCTCTCACTGACTTTGCTTGTTGGAAGCTGGCTGGGAAGGTTGTCCATGATGGTCACATGACCCCAGGATGCTGCAACCCTTATAAATATATACCAATCGTCAAGCACCAGAATTATGCTGATCACATAACTGTGGGGACGCTACGATGGGTGGTTGTTAAGTCCGAGTACCGATCGTATGTCACTTTTTTCAGTGCCATTAGAATTCTGAACGGTTTGTAAATGAATGGTTGTAAATTGAGGACTACCTGTATGAGAATTTCAAGATTTCTAGGTCCATGGAGGCAAAACAATCAGAGTCTCTGTGTCTATTTAATCACGGTTTCTGTCTGGAATTCTATTTTCAGTTTTACATTTT